>CM066031.1:421957525-422262154 GCA_033557465.1 Ichthyophis bannanicus | reverse complement strand
TATTCTAAGACATGAATAGCAGGGATGGATGCCCCAATGGGACCTCCCTCCCCGCTATTCGTGCCGGCGGCAGCCCCCAACTAACTTCCCGCCAGTGTGCATGGAAGTTAGTCAGGGGAGGGGAATGGGCAGCCCAGGGGTGGAGAATGGGCAGGCAGTGGGTGGGTCGCTGGCCCTGGATGTACAGGGACAATTTTCATGTTGGTCCTATATGTCCAGGGCCAGCGAAATGGCTGGGGAAGTTATTCCACCCCCGGGGTGGAATAACTTCCCTGGACATTTCTTTATAGCGATGCCGGGGCTTAGATGGGGCTGGGGGGGGGGGGGCAGGGATTATTCTCTGCAGCCCAACCCTGGCCGTTGGGGGCTAGAGGGGGGGTCAGGCTGTAGGGAATAATCACTTTAGCCTGGCGACTGGCATCACAGCTTTTAAATGGAGCCGCGGTGCCATGGAAGCATGACACCATGGTGTGGCTCCATTTAACAACCCTAACTGAGTTAGCTGGGCTGTTACTGTATGTGCAGGCCAGGACTGAATCGCAGTTCCGACAAGTACGTACCTGTTTAGTTGCAATTCGGATCCCGCGGAGCTAGATGTGCCCCGTGGGATCAGAATCACGCTCCCCTTTGTATGTCCTGATCAGACCGGATGTAGAAAGGGGATGTACATGCGGGTCAGAATCATGCTCTTAGTTTATTATACTGATTCGTCTTCACTCAATCTCTCACTATTATCTTCTGGCCTTTCTTTAATTGCTGGTTAGCTTAATTCTCATCAAATTAAATTAAATCTTTCAAGATCTAAAACTGTGTGGAGTTCTCGATATTCTTCCTCTGCCTTGATAGCCCCAGAAATTGGACAGCAGTCCTTTCCTTTGGTATATTATTTTATAATTATTGGATACAAAATAGATTCTTCTCTCACGTTTCAGATTCATATTACTTCAGTCGTGAAATCATGTTTCTTTTTGAGGAATATCTGTTCAGTGAAATCTTATGTGGATCTTCATCATCTTAGAATTCTGGTGTTTGCTCTTATCCTTAATCACATTGATAATTGCAGTTCTCTTTATTTTGGTCTTTTCCAGTCTACCTTAAATTGTTTGAAACCACTGCAGAATACTGTTAACTGATACTGCAAATATCATCATGTATCTCCCATATTAAAGGATCTTCATAGTCTTCCTTTACCTGCATTTGATTTAAGATTTGTACTTTAATTCATAAAGTTTTGCATATTAATGTTTTACAGTATCTTTCATCAGTTTATTATTCCATTTGCCTCTATATGAACACTTCAAGCAAATAGGATTAATCACCTCATGCTCCCAAAAGCTTATAATCGTTCTTGAATACAGCTGCTGAAACTGCTTTTTCCTGTTATGGGCCTGTTCTTTGGAATTCTTTTCCCCTCATTTGAGAGGAGAAGGGAATCATTCCAAATTCAAATCTGCCTTGAAAACATATTATTTTGCTATGGCTTTTGGATCCTATCTGGAAAATATTGGAATGAGACGGCTATCTGTTTGGTTCCCCTAAGAGTATGCTGGATTTTTTTTTTCTCTTTTCTAATGATATTTTAACTTTCTTTCTTCCTTTTCTTCTCTTTAGTGTTGTGAACTGTTTATTATCATCCCTTTGGGTTAAAAAAAAGCAGTATGGGCCTGATTCCATCCTGCAAGTAGATCCCCTCTATGAGGTCCAACCTGAACATATCGCTGGGCCCCAGACATACAGGGCCAACATTAGACTCAGCCCTCTACAGCTAGGGCTGGCGACCGCCCAGACTCCATCCCCGTGCCCCCCCTTCCCCACCCCCTCTGTCGTCCCTGCACAACCAGCGAGGAAGATAGTTGCGGCAGGATGAAGGCGCGAATAGCGCGGATGGACGTCCTGTTGGGCCGTCCATCCCCACTATTCATAGCACAGAATAACCCCCTATACAAATATTGAATAAACTAAACTAACCTCTGCCAAGTATATAAGCTGAAGTATGATTGTAATCTATGCATCAAGGGATGCACAAGGTCTGATTCAGCTACATTTCTTGAACTGAGATCTTTTTCAGATCTGGAACATGCTGTGAATGATGAGAGAGCCAGATTTCTGCTGTGGGAACACCTTCATAGACAAACCTTTTCTCCACAACAGAGCTGGCACCACAGCTAGATTTGATTCATCTACTGCCCATAGGCTCTTTCTGAAGGTCAAGAACTGTTTAGCTCCCAGCCAAGCCACCATGATGGAGAGGGCTCTTAGGGTTTGGAGTTCCTGCCTACTCTAGACCCCACCTTTCCAACACTGTATGCAGGTTCTAGGTTGCCATCTGAAGAGCCCTCTCCACTTTAGCCTCTATACCCTGACAGCCTTAGTAGGTTGTGGACAATTCCCAGAGGTCTTTCCATATCATGTCATGGAAGGACGTCTACCTGTTGGTGATTCCTAGGGTATGCTATGTCACCCTTGCCTCCCTTCCAGACACTGTCTAGGGGGACCATCAGGGAATGATGAGGAGGGTTGCAGCTGGAAATCTCTGTATTCTGAGTTGATTCCCAGGTTTAGCGAGGACCTTTTTTGGAGAGTGGTACATGTAATGGTGACAATCTGCAAGTTTTTAAAAGTGGCACCTAGGACATTCCCTATTACTGTCCCTTCTGTGCTCAAGAAGAAAATCTCACATTTTTATGGTGTTCATATTTTAGTTTCATTTTTGGGCTTTTGAGTTTTTGTTTGTGTGCTTTAGAGGCACCATGTTTGAGAGGGACTGTCTAGTCAGCAATCTCCTGGCCACTTTTAAGGACATTGTCTAGCTGACCAAGAGGGATAACTTGCTAGGTGGGATGCACCTGATTTTGGATTCCTCTTTGCAGTAACAGTACACACTTGTTCACGGCAGACTATTTCTACATAATGTCCATTGGCACGATGCAGCAATTTGACAATTGGTGGCTACTCTGCCTCCCTTTTTTTCTTCCATATTCTCTATATTTATTTTCCCTAGGTGTCGTTTGTTGTCCTCCTTTCTTTTTTTCTCTTTCACTGTGGTCTTAGGTTTTCATGTTTCAGGGCAGTGGGCAGGCCTACTAGGTCTGTAAAGGGACAGTGAGGCATCCCTGATCATTAGACCATCAGTCTTAGTGGTGTCACCATAGACAATGGGAACAACCTCTGAGTCACCCTGCCTGAGTTATGTCTCCTACCCCATTCCCTCCCCTCCCCTCCTCTTTCGGATGGCACTTTAATTTCCAAGACTGTCCCAGCACAGTGCCAATGGGTATAGAAGGACGGGGTTGAGAGTGAAGAGGCAGTCATCTTCCCTCCCTGTAGCTTTCTCTGTTTAGTTTATTTTTATTTTCACATTTCTATTGGTCAGACCCTAAATTGATATCTTGTTCTCCATGGAGGGGTGGGGGGGGGAGACAAGATCAAGTGCTTCAGATGAAAAGGGTGTGGCCAGCAAAAGTCAGTCTTTCTTCAATGATAGACTCAAACAGATTGGAAGTTTTCAGCTGCCCTGTGTCTACTGCTATCCAATTCCCGTACACTGCACCATCTAGTGACGTGCTTCCTCTATTACTTTTTCTACTGTTTTTGTTTTTGCCTTTTTTCCTATTCCATACCTGATTACTGATCCATGTCTGGTTCTTTCTCTATGCCTGCTCTATACCGCCTCTCCCCAAATTTCCTGCCAAAGGTAGGCCCTAACTCTAGACCCATTCCCTGTTACCTCACAACCAAAGATAAGAAGTGGCAAGATCTGAGGAAAAAGGCAAAGACCAAACAGATGGCCAGAGTAAGAAGCAGGCCTTCTAGCAAGATCAGTCTATCTCATACAGAGCTCCAGGTCCTATTCACTTTAGATGGTATCATGATCACCAGGGTCAGACAGTTGCATGCCTTCCACTCTGCAGTCAGGGAATGTAAGTACTTGCCAGTATCATACTCTGCTAGGCACTTCTGCTTCTCATGCCTTGCTGTTTTTTTGGAAACTTTACCAGACTGTAGCCTATTCACTCCTCCTTGTGTGAAATCATAGGGTTACCCCCTGCCCCTCCAGGTCTTTTAATAGCCTGAGGCTGAACATTAAGAACTATTTGACACCTGACTATAAGGGTACTACCATAAGCAAAAGCTGCTATCCTACTCTTGATGGAAGGGTGTGATTGGTGAGGGTCCAGGCCTGAAGCCTCTGGGGGATCAAGTTGAAGTGAGATCATAGAACATGTTGAATTAGCAGAGATGCTTAGTGAATTCATAATAGTGCTGTAGATGCATCTTCTTATGCATGTCTCTATTACTGTGCATCTATTTGTATTCCTATCAGGTGAAGAAAGGGCCTGGCACACCCAGAGAGAAAGGCTCAGATAGGAAATGCTGGCATGTAAGGAGACATAAAGAAGATATATGCAAAGAGACATATAAGAGAGATATACAGAGTACGCCAGACCTCAGAAGGGAGGGAGAAAGGAGTAGGTGAGGAAAAAGGACTGTAAGTGAAGGCAGAGAACACAACTCCTTTCCCTTACTTCCTCATTCAACCATCAGCTGTGCTCTATTGCCCCTACTCTCACCACTGCCTCACCTTGTTTTCTTCTCTAATTGTTTACCCTCAAACTTTGTATGTCAGTTCTTCCATTATCTGACCATCACCTGCTAAGCTTCACTCTTCATCACCCCCATGCCTCAGTCTCATCCAGTCTCCTCCAACCTTTTTAATAATCTTCATGCTATCAACCTTTTGGCTCTCTCCACTACTGTCTCATCACATCTTTCCTCCACTATGTCATCTGAGTTTATTGATGAGGCAATTGCTTACTATAACGCTGCATTCTTCTCTGCTCCGGATGATCTTTCTCCTCCCATGCCATATCCTGTAAGGCATACTATACCTAAACCCTGACTGCCTTTGACTACCCACTAATCTACATTCTTGGGCCCACTCAGCAGAGCACATTTGGCTCAAATCCCACATCCTTGCAGACTATCAACACTTCAAATTCATTCTTGACTCTTCCCAGTCAGCCATAGCATTCACCAAACAAGACTATTATATCTATCTAACTCTCTTGTCTCTTATCCTCGCTGTCTCCTTACAACTCCTCAAGGTGCCTCCACCTTTGACTCCTTGTCCCCTTTCTGCCCAAACTTTGGCTGACTATTTACATGACAAAGTTCACAAGTTTAAACTCAAATTCCCTACAAGGTCAACTCCATCATATTTTCCCCCTCTTCACTCCTAACTCCTCCCATCAACCTCTGCCACCCTTTCTTCCTTTTCTAAGATCTCTGAGGATGAAACCACACATCTTCTTTCCTCCTCCAAATTCACTACCTGTCCCTCTGATGCTATTCCCACCTGTCTCCTAAGCTCCATCTTTTCAACTGTCATCCCTTCCATCTGTCATATTTTCAACCTATCACTTTCCACTGTAACTGTTCCTGCAGCCTTCAAGCAAGCTGTGGTTACACTTCTCCTCAAGAAACCCTCACTAGACCCTACCTTTTTAAATTATCGACCCATATCCCTCCTATCCTTCATTTCTAAACTACTTGAACAAGCCCTTCTGGATCCATTGCAATCAAGCTTTCCCTCTTTACGTTCTACTGAATGTCTCCTACCAAAGTCTCCAGTGACCCATTCCTGGCCATATCCAAGGGCCTTTACTCAATCCTCAACCTTCTTGACCTTCTGCTTTTGACACTGTTGACCACCACCTTCTTGATAACTTGTGCTCACCAGGTTTTAAGGGCTCTGTACTATCCTGATTGTAGTGTTTCTTCTGGTAGATCCTCTTCTACTGCTATCATGCTCTCGGTTGGTGTATCCCATGGGTCTGTCTTGGGTCTACTCCTTTTCTCTTTCTATACCCAGTCCCATAGTGCACTCATCTCCTCCCATGGTTTTCATTACCAGCTTTATGCTAATGACTCCCAGATCTACCTCTCTACACCTGAAATTGCTCTGGCAATCCAGGCCTGGATCTCTGCCTGCCTGCCTGACTTTGCTGCCTAGATGTCTCAGCATCGTTTGAAATTGAACATGGTCAAAACTGAGCTTCTTATTTTTCCACCTAAACCCACCTCTATCCTTCCTCCTTTCTCTATCTCTGTGGATAACACTCTACTCCTCCCTATTTCCTCGGCTTACAACTTTGGAGCCATCTTTGACTCCTCTCCTTCTCCACACACATCCAACTGATAGATAAAACCTGCTGTTTCTTTCTCTATAACATCAGCAAAATGTGCCCCTTATTTTCTGAACATACCACTAAGACACTTATCTACTGTTTATTCATCTCTAGACTACTGCAACCTCCTCGTTGCTGGTCCCCCTCTGAATCAACTCTCTCTCCTTCAATCTGCTCAAAACTCAGCTGCATGATCAATCTTCTGCCAGTCTTGATATGCTCATAGCAGTATAGCATATGAAGGCAGATAAAGACCAGTATTGTCTATCTAGACTGCTCAGCAAGGCAGAAAGAGTAGGTGCACCTGCCGCTCTGTGCAGGTCACCCTCCCCATGACTTTGTTTAGGGGTGTACCCACTGCTCCATGTAGGTCACCCCTATATTTTGAGATATCAGAGATAGTTATGTTTATTTTGATTTTAACCTGTTGCTATAAAGGGATCCACTGTGTCTGTCCTATGCCATTTTGAATTCTGTCACTGTATTTGCCCCCACCTCTTCCATCGGAAAGGCATCCCAAGCCTTCACCATCCTTTGGTGAAAAAGTATTTCCTGACATTGCCTTTCTATTTACCCCCTTGCAGCTTCATGTTATGCACTCTAGTTTTACAGCTTCCCTGTCTTTGGGAGAGGTTTGTTTATTCTTTAATACTCTAAGTATTTAAAGGTCTGAATCATATCTCCCCTGTCCCTCCTCTCCTCCAGAATGTACATATTTAGGTTTTCAAGTCTCTTCTCATAATTCTTCTGACAAGGCTCAAAATCATTTTGGTTGCTTTCCTCTGAACCGCTTCCAGTCTTTTTATATTATTTGTGAAATATGGCCTCCAAAACTGAACACAATATTCCAAGTGAGGCCTCACCAGTGATTTGTACAGTGGCATTAGTACAGCTTCCTTTCTGCTGGCAATTCCTCTCTGTATGCAACCCAGCATCCTTCTGGCTTTTGCCACCGCCTTGTCACACTGTTTTGCCACCTTGAGATCCTCAGAAACAATCACTTTGAGGTCCTTCTTCTGGTCCATGCACACCAACCTCTCGCCCCCTATTCCATACAATTTTCTTGGATTTCTGCTTCCCAAGTGCATGACCCTGCACTTCTTCACATTAAATCTTAACTGCCCAGCATTAAACCATTCTTCCAGCTTTTGTAGATCTTTCCTCACGTTATCCACTTCCTCAGCAAAGTCCACTCTGTTGCAAATTTTCGTGTCATCTGAAAAAAGACAGACTTCCATTCAGTCCCTCAGCAATATCACTCACAAATACAATGAACAGTACCGGTCCCATTACCGAACCCTGGGGCACACCTCTAATCACCTTCCTTTCATCTGAGTGAGTTCCATTTACCGTCACCTTCTGTTGTCTGTCAGTCAACCAATTTCTGATTCAGCTCACCATCTTGGGACCCATCTCCAAGCTGTTGAGTTTATTGATAAGCCTCCTATGAAAAAAGTATCAAAGGCTTTGCTGAAATCTAGGCAGATCACATCAATCACATGCCTTTGATCTAGTTCTCTGATCACCCAGCCAAAGAACTCAATCAGATTTGTTTGGCATGATCGTCCTTTGGTAAAACCATGTTGCCTCGGATCATGCAATCTGTTAATTTCGAGAAAATCCGCTATTTGCTCTTTCATTATTTTTCCTGCCACTGAGGTAAGGTTTACTGGCCTGTAGTTTGTCACTTCTTCCCTATAACCACTTTTGTGAAAAGGTACCACATCAGCCCCTCTCCAGTCCTGTGGAACTTCTCCTGTCTCCAAGGATCTATTAAAAACATCCTTTAACGGTCCTGCAAGAACCTCTCTGAGCTCTTTCAGTATCCTGGGATGTATCCCATCCGGTTCCATGGCCTTGTCCACTTTCAGTTTTGCAAGCTGTTCGAACACATCATCTTCTGTAAATGGTGTGGTATCTATTCCATTCCCTCTTGTATATTTGTCAACCACAGGTGGTCCTTCTCCAGGATTTTCTTTAGTAAAAACAGAGCAGAAATATTTGTTTAGCATTTTTACTTTTTCAATGTCTGTCACTTTCCACAAATCTGTTCCCAGCACTTTTGAGCCCTGCAATTCCACCTCTGATTTCCTCCTCTTCCGAATATACCTAAAAAAAGTTTGTCACCGCACTTCATATCTTTAGCCATCTTTTCTTCAGCCTTTGATTTTGTTATCCTTATTTCTCTTTTTGTCTCTTTCAGTTTGATCCTGTATTCTTTTCTGTGTTCCTCTGTTTGCAAACTTCTGAATTTTATGAAAGCTTTGTTTTTTGCCTTATTTGTGCAGCCACTTCTTTGGAGAACCAAATAGGTTTCCTTTTCCTCTTGTTTTCATTTATTGTCCTTACATATGTGTCTGTTGCACCTTTAATGCCTCCTTTAGTTTAGCCCATTGCAATTCCACTTCCCTTATCCCCTCCCACTCTGCCAACTCCTACTTCGGATACTTGGCCATTTTACTGAAGATAATGTTTTTGAAGTCTTGGACTTTGAGTTTGCTGTGATTGGACTCCACCTTGACTTTTATCTCAAACCACATTGTGTGATGATCGCTGCTGCTCACATGGTCACCCACCCAGATATTCGACATGCTATCTCTGTTGGTGAGTACTAAATCCAGCATCAAACCTCCCCTGGTCGGTTCCACACCATTTGTCTAAGTAATGCATCTTGGAAGGCATCCACATTTTTTTTTTTTTAATTTTTTCCAGATGTGCAGAAGGAATACTCCAATCCACATTGGGTAGATTAAAGTCCCTCAATATGATCACTTCCCTCTTCATGGCTACCTTTGCAATATCAATAATCAAGTATTTGTCCATTTCTTTTGTTTGAGTTAGAGGCCTGTAGACTACACCAGTATGGATGACAGTGCCATCTCCTCTTTCCAACACAATCCACAGCGCTTCTTCTTTTCCTCACATTCCCTGCATTTCAGCAGCTTTAATATTGCTTTTGAAATGTAGGGCTACTCCTCCTCCTTTTCTTCACTCTCTATCTCTTCTAAAAAGATTATAGCCAGCTATGGCTATATCCTATTCATGTGACTCATTAAACCATATAACCCCTCTTCTCAAGGTTCTTCATTGTCTCTCTATCCATTTCTGTATCAATTTCAAACTTTTCCTGCTGACTTATAAGTGCACTCATTCTGCTGCTCCTCACTACCTTTCCTCTCTTACCTCTCTCTACTCCCTTTCACAGGAACTCCACTCTTCTGGCACATCACTTCTTCTGTGCCCTTCTCTTCTACTGCCTACCACAGACTTCGATCCTTCCACCATGCTGTTCTTTATGCCTGGAACAAGTTACCTGAGTCTCTATGCCAGGCTTCATCTCTGGCTCTTTTCATATCCAGGCTAAAAACTCACCTCTTTGAGGCTACTTTTGAATCCTGATATGCTTAGTATCTTGCTCTCCAACTATGTGTTTCCTTACCATTCCCCTAGACATATCCTTATCCCAAGCTGCTGTGTTGTCGGTCTTGACTAGTTTGTAAGCTCTGATGAGCAAGGGCCATCTTTTACATGTGTCTGTACAGCACTACATATGCCTTGTAGTGTTATATAGATGATGAGTAGCAGTAGTAGTGGTAGTAGTAGTAGTAGTAGCAGTATTAGTAAAGATCCTTAAAATGCAACATTAACTGACAACTAGCTCATAAGAAAATCTCCAACACCAATCACTGATCCACACAAAAGATTTTTTGGCTGTCTTTACTCTTCATTGTCTAACCTTCATATTGATATGGATTTACTGAAAATTGCATGGCTTGGACACAGAAATGCATCTCTACAAATTAAAATCTTGTGTATATCCTTCATAGTCATTCTGCCAAAGCAATGCATCATCATTTGACTACTTGTTGTTTCATTATTGATTATTCATCAAAGCAGATTATAAGTTGTCTACTATTTCTATTTCTTCTACATCAAGGATGAAGTTATTGATTTTGCTAGTTGCTAGGATCTTTGTCTTCTTTATGTTAAGGTGCAGGCCCATTTTAAGATTATGAGCCCGATTCATGAAGGGGCACATCCAGGCCGTCCAGACAGCCCCAAGCAAGACGGGCCCATTAGGACCCAATTCTGGACCGCAGGAATGACTCTGAATTGGCTCCTATGTTCCTTGAGCTTGATAAGCAAATGTTTTAAATCATCTTCACTTTCAGTCAATAGTAAGGTATCGTCAGCATAGCGAAGGTTGTAGAGTCCTTCACCAAACTTCACATCTTGGTTGTCCTCATGCAGTCCTGCCTATATGTTCATTTATTTATTTATTTAGAGGTTTTTTATACTGCCTTATCAGGTAATCAAAGCAGTTTACAAAGAATGAAAACACTTACAGGAAATAATAGTCAGCAATACAAGGAAATTAGTAATCAACAAAACTTTAATACATGGTAACTAGTGGTAATTCATTCACATGAAAAGAGAGTCAGAAGCTGCAAAGAGTCTTACATAATGGGGCATGGAATGTACGAAGCATGAAACAAGATAAGCTGAAGAAAGTCAAGAACAAAACGGAATGTGCACAACTCGATCTGTTGGGCATCAGTAAACTGAAATGGATTGCCACCAGGCACTTTGAATCTGATGATCACATGGGGGTCTATTCTGAGGTTATTCATCCCCCTTTTCTGTCCCCGACTAAGCTCCCAATACAAACAGGGGGTGTGTATGGAGATGCTAGACAGGGGCGGGAAAGGGGTGGTGTGGAGGTGGAGATGGGACGATTCTGATGTCGGCCCTGTACGTCCAGGGCTGGCAGAGTAGATGGGGAACTTATTCCACCTCTGAGGTGGAATAAGTTCCACTAGAAGGCAGGGGGATGGCAGGCCCAGGGCACATCAAAGGGTGGAGGGGGTGCAGGAGACTCCCCACAGGCCACCCTGGCCTTGGGAAGCCAGATTGGAGGTTGGGCTAAGGGGAATGAATTAAGTCATTGTGGGCCGGGGATTACGGCTCCTGAATGGAGCCACGGTGCCATGGAGACTGGATGCCATGCCGTCATGGCTCCATTCAGGAGCCTTGACTGAGTTAGCCAGAATTGGGTCCAGGCCTGCATGCACAGGCTTAGATGGGATTCTGATCCCAAAGGGGCTAGACATGCCCCGCAGGATCAGAATCCTATCTACCTCAGTATGTCTGGTTTCAACTGGATACACAGAGGCTGGGATGCCCAAGTTGGAATAGGCCTCCACATGTACTATGCTGGAAATGAAAGACAAAGAAGAAATGGTGTTGAATTTACAATTAAGAAAAAACATATCAAGAATTGTAATGAAATGCAATGCGCTTATTACCCCCTTTATAAACATTTATGAAACACATAAACCTCGGTGTAAACATATACATACCATTTATAAAATGACCCTATAAGTGAACTACCTACTTTAATCTGTAAGAAGCTGAAATATGGAAATTTAGCAAGAAAATGCAGTTTTTCTTTAGTTCTTTTAGTTGGATTTTTCTATTTAACAGAAGGTAGAACTTTGTTTTTCTCCTTGAGTAAAAGTAGCTTCCTGGTCTTCATAGAGGAAGCCAAAGACTGATATTCAGTACTCGCAGTCCCACCCCTGCCAACAGCGAATATCTTAAATTTTGTTATATGGTATGAATCAGGCCTTTAGGTATTTTTCTCTCAATCATGTCAAGGTCTGTACAGTGCTTTCTATTCTATCTGAAGAGTTTATTTCTAAAGATATGCAAGGATAATGATAATTATATAATTAGGAAAGATAATTTTTTCAGAGTATATATTTTTAAAAATTCAATTTTAACAGCTATAACAGGGAATATCATAATGAGATAATGTTTCCAAACAGGTTAACTGCACAGTATCTTAAATTGGCTCAGTTTATCACTTAGCAAAGCAGAAGGGGATCTCCTTGCTAAGCCAGGAATTGATAGACCTGATCTGTTTCTTGTTTTACTGTTAGTGCTTATCTCAACACTTGCCTTTTGCCAAAGATAGTCTTCTCCTGGAGTTTATAAGGTATAATATGTATAGAGAGCATACTATGATGTCCTTGGAAATTCATTTTAGTCAAGCCCGAGTCACTCAATGCAGTTGGCACAGTTTTTATACCTTTCTACCATATTTTCTTAGTCTTTACATCTCTGAGGATCTTATCTTTGTCTTGATGAAGTACAGACTAGTCATTTGATACTGGCTTATTTTTAATTCTTGAACTTTTTTCATTCATTACAATGCCTGTTTTTCTTGCTTGAGACTTACTGGTGGGAAGTGGAATGTTCTAGGTGATCATTTCTTCATTATCTAGAATTCCTTCAGGTGATACCACTGTTTTTCTGGTATAGTATTGTTGCAGGATTTACACAGTTTCCAGTGGGTGAGACATGCTACTTTATTGTGACTTTCTATATGCAGGCACATCACACTCAGAGATGAGATATGTAGCATTTTCCATTTCAGTTCTACAGTATCTGAATTTCTCAGTTGTGTTGGTTCCCTCCCCGATGCTGGCTCTGTAACAACTTGTCCATAATGCACTAGCATGTGCTTTAATTATCATCCTCCAATCTTAAGGTGTAAATTCACTTCTCCTTAATCGTTCTTTTGATCTAGTTGTGATTTCTGAAGTTACTCTCTAAATTTCCCTTTTTTTTTGTTTTCCCTTGTTTGATGGTCTGATTTCTTGAAGATTTTTTTTTCTCCTGTTTTGCAAGTTCTGTTGCTTCTTTCCCCATGTGTGCTTGTAGATTCTAACTCATTTGTTCTGTTCATCATAGCACTTGCTAGAGTTTAAGGTTGGAGACCGAATGTGGCCATCCTCTTGAATACTTCAGCATTTTGAATATGTGGATCTGTTGATGCAGTTATGTATGCCTGGAGGTCTATGATAGTAGACATATTTATATAATCTCTATCTAAGGGACCCATGCCAGCTTAATTTCTTGGGATGTACAATCCTGGTATGGACTGGTTCTTATAAATTAACTGCATTTTGATGCATTGATGATACTTTCATATGCATTTTATTATATATTATTTATAAAGATTTATATTTTATGTAATACATGTTTAGATGCATTTTGCTTAATGGTTAATTCCTATTGGGGAGGCCAGTCCATCATCTGTATTTAGGGATAAAGGTTGGTGGCAGAAAGTGCTTCATGCAGAAAGCATATGGATAGTGAAGAAGTTAGTTCTACCACCCAAAGAGGAGAAGAGTTACCGTGAATTGAGCAGTCTTCTTGCAGGAGCTCAAGCTTTCCTAGCACAAGGAGAAAAGCCAGTGACTGCAACAAAGAACGGAGAAACACTTGGTAGGGACTCAACCCTACTAGCACAGAAAGAAGTGCTAAGCTGTGGCCTTGGCAGAGGAGCAAAGGTGACAGGGATTTTGGGGGAAGAGGAGTGCAAGAAGAAGAACAAAAGGGAGCAGGTGAGGGGGTAGGTATATATAGGAGAAGATCAAGAGGAAGAGAAGGAAGCAGGAAGTGCAAAGGGGGAAAGAAGGAAGGATGAAAGAGGATAAAGTCTAAAGGGGAGGATGGAAAGCACAAGAGGGAGTGTAGCAAGAAAGAGAGGAGAAGAATACAAGAGGTTGGAGGAAGAAAGATTAAATGCAGTGGGGATGGAGACAGGGGGAAATAAACAGGAAGAGGAAAACCTATTCATCCACATATGCAAAAGTGGGACAGTGAAGAAAAAAGACAGAAAGAAAATCAATAACTTTGAATTATGATGCTGACAAAGAATATTGTGTATACCATGGACTGCATTAAGAACAAATTAGTTGATAGTAGAGGAGATCAAATCTAAGCTTTCCTTAGAAGCTCAAATTATTATTACTATTGCATTTGTATTCAACACATCATAATATTTGTATAGTTCACAATAAACACAGTGAGAGTTAAAACATGATACATAAAAATAAAAAATAACTTATTTGCTATCAGATGATCGTAGACATTACACTACCCACACAGATACTTAAATAATGCTAAAATTAATGCACACAACTTCACAGATCATCTTAAAAATACTCTACAAACAAATTCCTCTCCATAAAAGTACTGAAAGAGATGAGCTGTTAAGTCCTCATAAAAAAAGAAACCTTAAAAAATCCGGTAACTTACTTAGTGATTTGGATCAGCTATGATTTATTTATTTATTTTTCTTTCTTATATACTGCGCTATTATAATCAGTGCGGTTTACATTTGAACAGAACAACCAAGAATGTAACAAGTTACATCGAGTTTTTTTACATAGAACAGGGAATGTAAAAGTCCTACTCCTTGCACAAGCCGTTAGCCGAGAAAGGGAAGGCAGAACCAGAATTAGCTTGTACATTTCAATCGACTTTATAACTCATGAAGTGGCATGTTTGCTAAAATGTGCCAAGTTACCTTGCATTGAGGCCTTTTTATAGGATGGGGACAGGACTGGATCCATGCCAGGCATATCCCCATGCAGTTAGCATGGGTTTGGCTCTGCCCCATGCTAACACATTTGCTTGCTGCATTTAAGGCAGGAATACATATTGCCACCCACTGTGGTGTGGTAAGTGCACTTGTGCTAACTGCAACATTGATGGTTAATGCATACCAAAGACGTCTATACCAGTGCTTCCCAAACTTTTTTCTGGTGTGACCCCATTTTAGCAGAGGAAAATCCATTTGACCCTGGATACTTACTGATAGGCGGAATATTATGTATGGAGGAATATTAAGTATATATCAGAAGGAATTTTATATATGTATCAGACATATGCTGTCAGTGTAAGCCACAGGTCATTTGCCAAATCTGCAGAAGTAGTCTGTTTGCTTGTTTACTGTGAAGGTAGGACATAGGTCATTTGCTAACCTTGCAGAAAAAGCTCTTTAGCTTAGCCTTGCAAAAGCAATACACACATATTATATGGAGAAATAAGTAAAGACAGCAAAGGAGATAAGATATGCTGATTCCCCTTTTGGAAGTTCTGTAAAGATAACCTTTTAACCCTGCAATTCAGTTTTTGCATCTGTAACCTTCCATGATGTATACGGTACACATTTTTATCCTATATAAGCAAAGCTATACTCTGAATAAGTTGAGCAGCTTATATCATACCGATAGTGTGTGATTATTTGCAGTTCCCAAGTGCTTATACTAAGAAGCAGAATTCAGGGAGACGGAACCAAATTCATAGCATAAGCATCAGTTGTGGTAACTGAGAGAAAATAATATCAGTTGGGGTAACTGATACATGGAGTGGAGGAGTGGCCTAGTAGTTGGGGCAAGGTACCTCAGGCTGGAAGGTCGGGGTTCAAATCCCACTAGAGGACAGCAACCTTGGGCCAGAAGGACTGGGGTTTCTATTCCCACAGGTGCCCCTTGTGGTCTTGGACAAGCCACTTAACCCTCCATTGCCCATGTTCCCTGTAAAATAGTTATCTCCAAGTTATAATGCCCTGTTCAATGTAATTTCAGTTTGTTCAATGTAAACCACCTTGATATCATGAAAGGTGGTATATAAGAAATGTTAAATAAATAAATAAACATAGAAGCTCAGGTTTGGTAACTGAGATATACATAAGACATAATACCAGTTGGGGTAACTGATACATAGAATAGAGAACCCAATCTGTTCTGGTAGCAGCACTTACCAAATACAACTATTACTCAGACAACTTAAATATAAACATATAAATATGTAAAGCTATGCTTTTTAAAGTTATTATTCAATGTACTCAATATGCCTGACATATATGGTCTTCAAAGTTATGACACAGCTTCTTGAATATTTGCAGTGCGGGGAAGGCTGGTGTTAGACATGCAGGAGACCCAGGCAGAAACTGACGGGGGGCCCCAAAGCTTACCTACAGACAATGCCTCCTTCAGCCTGAGGCAGAATTTGGACCCAATTTGGCATAGGGGCATAGGGCAATTTCTCTGTTTGCCATGCCCTAACGCCAACCCTAAGTGTGGGGACTGAGCATCTGGGGGGCAGTGTTTATGTATGTGTGTGTGTGTGCTTATGTGCAGGGACTAAGTGTCAGGGAGCAGTGTGTGCATGTATATAGATGTGAGGGATAAGTGACCATGGACAGTGTGCGTATGTCTGAAGCAGAAGAAAGCACAGTGGTCTTTGAGTTCCTTTCCCAAAGTTTTACCCTGAGTTGGTCCCCAGCCATATCTATCACCAGATGTACATTCCAAAAGCTTATATATTCCAATCACTAAATAGAAAATAAAATTCCTTTCTCTACCTTGTTTTCTGGCCATTTTAATTTTCTAGTTGTTTGACTCTGGTTTCTGCTTTTCTCTGTCTTCTTTTAACTCTGTTTTCCAGGGTCACCTGTCTAGTTGTCATTTCTTCTTTCTCTTGTCTTCACCGTCATTGCCTACATCAATCTGTAACACTAATCTTTCTTTTCAGTTTTCTTCCTTCTCCTTTTACCATTTAGTTGTCATTCTCTCCTCTGTTTACTTCATTTACCCACAACTTTCCATTACTGTCCCTCATCCAGCTCTCCTATTCCCAAACCTCTTATTGCCCAGTCTTTTACTAACTCTACCCTTGTGTGCAGCATGTTCCCTCATTCCTCTCTCTTTCCCCAATCAGAATCTCTCTCTCCCATGTTCATTAGCTCCCTTCCACTACTACTAATCATTTGTATAGCACTACACCCCAACACATGTCCAGCATCTCTTATATCTTCCTAGTTCCCCCCATCTTACCAGTATCTTTTCTGTCTCCCTAGCCCTACCCTTAATGTTCAGTCTCACCAGTTGTTGCATCCTCCATGTTCAGCATTTTTTCTCTCTCACCTCCCAAGTACCCCCTCCCATGCCAAACATCTCCTGTCTGTCTCCTTTCTTCCATTCCATCATCTCCTGTTTCCATAGTCCGCCCCCCACTGATCGTTTTCTTCTGTATCTTGCCATGAAAACCCAATGGATAGTTACAACAAAACAAATTGCGCTATAGTGCTGGAAGATGAGACCCCCAGGTCGGAAGGCACTCAACTAGCTACTGGGGAAGAGCTGAAGACTTTTCAGAGTAAAGCATTTATGATGTGGTTTGATCAAAGTCCTCAGGACGTCTGACTGTTGATATAGCTGCGCATGAAATGAGAGTCAGAAGATGTAAAGATGTCTTACACATTGGAACATGGAACGTGCAAAGCATGAACCAAGAGAAGTTGGAAGTGGTCAAGAATGAAATGGAACATGTGCAACTTGATCTGTTGGGTGTCAGCAAACTGAAATGGACTGGCATCGGGCACTTTGCATCAGATGATCACATGGTCTACTATGCTGGAAATTAAAGACAAAGAAGAAATGGTGTTGCATTTATAATAAAGAAGAAACTTGCAAGAACTGTAATGAAATACAATGCAGTCAGCGAACGCTTAATCTCTATTCATCTACAAGGAATGCCTATCAACACAACTAAAATTCAAGTATATGCCTCAACAACAGCTGCAGAAGAGGATGGAATTGAAGAGTTCTAAGAACAAGTACAAGCTGAAATTGAACATGCAAACAGGATATCCTGATGGTCATGGGTGACTGGAACGCAAAAGTTGGCAACAAAGAAGAAGGCAAAGTAGCTGGAAAATATGGACTTGGCAACAGAAATGAAGCTGGAGAAAGACTGATAGAATTCTGCAAGACCAACGATCTATTCATCTCAAACACCTTCTTCCAGCAACACAAGCGGCGACTGTACACATGGACTTTCCCCAATGGATTGTATAAAAATCAAATTGACTACATCTGTGGAAGTCAACGATGGAAAAGCTCTGTAACATCAACAAAGACAAAACCTGGAGCTGACTGTTGTACAGATCATCAACTACTCGTATGCAAACTCAAGCTAAAGTTGAAAAAGAGCAAACCACTCATGAATGCAGCAAAATGTGATCTTGAGAATATACCACTGGAATTTAAAAACTGCCTGCAAAATGGATTCGCTGCTTTAGATACAAATGACAGATCTCCAGAAGTGTTATAGAATGACATCAAGAAGGTTGTGTTGGAAGAAAGCAAGAAGTCTCTACAAAAGGTGAAAAAGCAAAAACGGCCAAAATGGATGACGGAAGAAACTATGAAAATTGCCCAGAAATGCAGAGAAGCTAAAGCCAGAGGAGAAAGAAAGACAATCGCAGAACTCAGAGATTTCCAACGTGCAACAAGACAGGACAAGGAAAAGTACTACAATGACGCATGCAAGGAAATAGAAGCAGAAACTATTAGAGGAAGAACAAGATCGGCTTTCCTAAAGCTACGAGAGTTAAAGAAAAAGTTACAGCCTCGAATTGGAATGTTACAAGATGCTCAAAGTTCTATGTTGAATGATGCTGAGAAGATCAGAAGATTAGAGTTTTTATATGATATATATGACAATGTTCACAACTCCAACAGAGAAAAACATCCAAGATCTCATCGCCATCATCAACACCTCTACAGCTCCAAGTGACCCCTGCCCAGCATACTGGGTCAGAACTCTGCGAGTTGAACTTAGTCCAATTCTAATCAACATCATTGGACTTTCCTTTGCAACAGGATCTTTCCCCGCATTCCTCAAACAAACATCAATAAGACCACTTCTGAAGAATAACAGACTTGACCCACTAAAGACTGACTCCTACCGCCCAATCTCAAGTATACCTCTATTAGCCAAGATAATAGAGAAGGTTGTCCAGCGGCAGATTCAACACCACATTGATGAGGTGTCACCTCTCGACCCCTGTCAACACGGATTCAGGGAGTCTCACGGCATAGAAACTCTCCTCACCACCCTAACCAACACTTTGAATAGAGGATTGGACAAGGTTGAAAATGGCTTCGCTCTCATTTTCCTAGATATCTCCACTGCCTTTGACTCCGTTAATCACAATCAACTTCTCACTCGTCTCCAGGAGAAGGGCATCTGTGGCCTCGCCTGGGAATGGTGTAGGTCTTATCTATTGGATCGTTGGCAGCATGTCAGAATTGGTTCCACCACATCCGCACCTTTCCACCAACATCAAGGTGTTCCGCAGGGCTCCTCTTTATCAGCGCTGCTGTTCAATGTCTACATGCAGCTGATATGTGACATCATACGCTCCTTCAATATCTCCACTCTAATCTATGCAGATGACGTCCTGCTGTTTACACCATTCAAAATCAAACAACCAGACTTCTCCAACCTTATCAATTGTTTCAACGCCATCACTGACTGGTTATTATCTCAAAATCTCTGCATAAACTTCAAGAAGACTGAAATTCTGTTCATATCAAGGAACAAAGATTTCTCCCCTCCATTCTCCCTAAGAGTAAGAGATGCGGAACTCCCTAGTAAATCCTCCATTCGCTACCTAGGGATTACTCTGGACCAGCATTTCGACTTTAAGGAGCACATACGAAACACCACCAGATCTGTCTACAATAAAATTAGAACGCTAAGGCACCTCAGGCCCATGTTACCTCATAATGACTTCTGGACCATTTTCCAGGCCCTCATTCTACCACACTTTGATTACGCAAATGTTGCCCTGTATGGACTCCCCAAGAACACCCTTAATCTGCTGCAACTCGCTATGAATGCGGCTGCACGTGTTCTCTGTGGTTTAGCAAGATCAGACCATATCACCCCAATACTTAAGGAACTCCACTGGCTACCAATTCATTGCAGGTTAACATACAAAATCCTTCTCATCATCTTCAAGATCATCAATAACCTAGCCCCCATGACACTCAGTGACCTTATCACCCTCACCCCGAAAAACAGAATCAGAAGGTCAGTAACTGACAACACCTTGATCATCCCCAAAGAGTCCATCAAGTGCACCCAGATGACCAAGAAAAGAACCTTCGCCTTCTATGCCCCAAAATGCTGGAACGAACTTCCACCAGAAATTAGATCCATCAAAGACCTTATTCAGTTCCGTAAGGCAATCAAACACCACATTTTCCTACTTCACTTTGCTCAAGCATCCACCCCGCCTCTGCTCACCCACACACCAATGTCCACAAACCTTTCATGCTCTACATAAATAACCCTGTCACAAGTATTTTGAGCTTGCCTTAGCCCTCTTGTATTTACAAACCTAATCTAATTGTATTTTGTACATATGTTTATAGTTACCCTGTTGCTCCAAGTTTAAACTCCTGTTACAATGTAAGCACAGAACAGTCTTCTGACTGTGCACCCTTGTTATATGTGAACCGCACTGATAACAAATAGCGCGGTATATAAAAGTTGTTAAATAAATAAATAAAATCAAGTGGACCAACAGCCGTTTCAACCTGTACCTTATGATCTGGAACGATTTGTGATGAAAGAAGAAGTTGAAGCAGCATTGAAAGCCTTATCAAAGAATAAAGCACCAGGCATTGATAGCATTCCCATAGAAGTATTACAGCAATCTGATGCAGCTGTTACCATACTTACAAGGCTCTGCCAAGAAATATTATTTAGCTGCATTTAATATGGAAGACAACATCATGGCCAACTGTCTGGAAAAGATCTGTGTTTATACCAATACTAAAGAAAGGTGATCCAAATGACTGTGGAAATTATCACACAATCGCTCTGATCCCACATGCCAGCAAGATTCTACTGAAGATTATTCAAAAGAGACTACAACCATACCTGGTACAAGAACTACCTGAAGTGCAAGCAGGGTTCAGGAAAGGGCGAGGAACCAGATACATCATTGTGGTTTTGAGATGGATCCTTGAAAAGACTAAAGAATACCAAAAGAATATCTATTTGTGCTTTATCGACTATATCAAGGCTTTTGACTGTGTAAACCATGAGAAACTCTGGGCCACATTAAGACGCATGGGTATACCAGAACACCTGATCGTTCTCTTGCACAATCTGTACATTGATCAAGAATCAACAGTTAGAACGGAACAATGAGAAACAGAATGGTTTAAAATAAGCAAAGGTGTAAGACAAGGCTGCATACTTTCCCCCTACCTGTTTAATTTATATGCAGAACAAATCATCAGAGAAGCAGGATTGTAGGAAGACAGCAGAGGTGTGAAGATTGGTGGAAGACTCATCAACAACCTTCGCTATGCTGATGATACCACATTACTGGCTGAAAGTGAAGATGATCTGAAACATTTGCTTCTCACAATCAAAGAACATAGTCTCAAAATGGGCCTGCACCTTAATGTAAAGAAAACAAAGATCATGACAACTGGCATAATCAACAGGTTCATCGTTGAAGGAAAAGAAATTGAAATGGTGAACAATTTTAACCTACTTGGATCAACTATCAATAAAAAAGCAACAAGCAGTCAAGAAATCAGACGATGCATTGCTCTTGGCAGAATGGCTATGAAAGACCTAGATAATATTCTCAAGAGCAGAGATGTCTCTCTCCATACAAAGATTTGACTTGTTCAAGCCATTGTATTTTCAATAACATCATATTGATGTGAAAGCTGGACAGTGAAAAAGATAGGAAGAAAACTGATGCCTTTGAATTATGGTGCTGGCGGTGAATACTGTGTATGCCATGGACTGCCTGAAGAACAAACCAGTCGGTACTAGAGGAGATCAAACCTAAGCTTTCTTTAGAAGCTCAGATGACAAGACTTCGACTTTCATACTTTGGACACATCATGCAAAGAGAGTGATCATTAGAGAAAGACATCATGCTTGGCAAGATAGAAGATCAATACAAAAGAGGAAGGCCAGCAATGAGATGGATCGATACAGCAGCTACAGGTACCTGTCTGTCAACAATGAGCCGCCTGACTGAAGACCGAACACAATTTAGGATAGCTATCCAGAGGGTCGCCATGAGTCGACTCTGACTCGACGGCACTTAACAACAACCTCTGGGAGTACATTGAGCTCTGCAGCATTCTAATAATGTGACTGAAAGTTATTTAGTACAAATCAATCACTTCTTTAATTTAGAAACTGAACGACTCGTTAATGAAAGAGTGTGAGGTAGTCCAAAAGAAAAGAAGTTCATTTTGTAGAAAAAAAAATATGTCCTGATTCACTAAACCTTTTTCTTATAGATGCAAAATGGGAAATAGCCTTAGTAAATCAGGCCCTTAATGTAAACATCAAAGTATGACATAAAGATTTGCAACTGAGTGGATGCCCCCTGAAGGAGCTGACAGAATAAGAAATAATCTAAGAAAACCGGAGGAGTGATCCATTGCTTGACAATTAGTATTGAATGCATATAAGTAGAATCATGCATTTAGGTAGCAGTACACAATTGGGGGGGGGGGCAGGGGGTTGGTTGTGTTAAGAAGATATGTAAAGTCCTGCTTGCCTCCCAGGGGGTAAAAGATGGGGGACACCATAACTAGTAGAAAGACGGTATAAAAAATATGTTAAATAAATAACATGGCCAAGCATCCAGAGTCATGGTGGGAGGTAGGGAGTGAGGGAAGGATTGGTTCAGACAAATAAGGAAATGACAAGGTGGGGTGGGGGTTCAGTAAGGGATAGACCAATGGAGCAATAGAGGTGGAGAATTGCATGAGGAGAAGAAGAATGTGTAGGGTTGAGGTTTTCGGCAGACATCCAAAGTCAGAAAGGCAGGGAGGTGGGAGTGGGAGTGCAGGCCCAGCAACAATGTGAGGAGGAGGTCCCTAGGCAGTCTGTAGATTCCTCAGCACCAAAGAGGGGATAGAGAACAGAAGCTGGGTCCAGTTCAGTAGAGGATGGCAATAGTTGTGAGTCTGAGGGTTCTCTTGTATGGGATCCTCCTCTGCTTTCTTTATTATCCCTCTCTCCCACCCTACAGCCACCCACATTTTGGATAACAGTCTCATATACAGTAGTTGCCCTGTGCTCATTATTATATTGTTCACAGGTGCACCCTAATCCTCTGGGACCTCTTTACTGCCTATCAGTCATATATTTCCCCTGACTTCTACTGCCCTCTCCATCTTTTTCCTATGGCTCCACATAACTTTCTCTTCCTATTGATGATATTCCCTAATCATCTCCCCACATTCTAACAACTTCAGGCCCCCACTCCTTATCATCCCCTCTTTACCATCCTCACATTTCCTGCCATCTTGTCTTCTACCCTATCATCCGCTGTTGAGCTTCACCATTTTCTTCCTCTTATTCACCTATCTCCTCTCTCTCTGAAGAACCGTCACCCTCATCACTGCCATGTTGTCACCTCTCTGCCCCACAATCTCCTGCTCCTTCTCCTTCTTTCATCTGGGGATATAAATTCCAACTCTGGATCCCCAACTCCATTTTTACACTCCCAGGCCAGATCCATATGCAATTCTTCAAAACTTATTCATATCCCTCTTCTTTCCCCTCCTTTCTCCCTTTCTCATGCGCCTTGTGAAATGCACACTCCATCTCAAAATAGCTTGCCTTTATTCATGACCTCTTTACTCTATTTCTCTCCATATTCTTGTTCCATCAGATACCTGACTTCTCCCTGAAGACTCAGCTTCAGTTGATGCCCTCTGTCATGGCGGCTAATAATTCTCCCATATGCCCCATCCCATTAGTCGGGGTGGTGGTGGTGGTGGTGTTAGGCTTCTACTCTCTCATTACAGCAAATTTCAACCTTTTCTTCTGCCTTAGTCTCACTCCTTTCTGTTCTTTGAAGTCCACTCTATCTGCCTTTTTAGTCAACCACTTTCCCAGATAGCTGTCATTTATCGATCCCCTGACAAGTCTACCTGTACCTTTCTCACTGACTTTGGCTTGTGGTTTTCCTTCTTTCTGGATATATCTTCCCCCTCCCTTATTTTGGGGAATTTTAACATTCATGTTGATAACCACTCTGACCCTTAAGCCTTAAAGCTCATTTCCCTTATCTCCTCATTCAACCTCCATCACCCCCATCTCAATCTCATCCAATTTAATCCAGCATCTTTAGGAATCTTCATGTCATTGACCCATCAGCTCTATCCACCACCGTCTCATCACCTTTTTCCTCCACTATGCTATCTGAGCCTATTGATGAGGTAGTATCTTCCTATAACACTGTACTTTCCTCTGCTCTGGATGATCTTGCTCCTTTCATTTCTTGTCCTCTGAGGTGTACTGTACCTCAGCCCTAGCTGTCCTCTAAAACCCACTACCTATGTTCCTGTATCTGCTAAGCTAAGCACATTTGGCTCAAATCCCGCACCCTTGCAGACTTTCTACATTTCAAACTCATGCTAGCCTCTTCCCAGTCAGCCATAGCATTCACCAGACTATTAGGTCCATCTGACTAATTCTCTTGCTTCAGACCTTTGCTGTCTCTTTACAACTCTAAACTTGCTCCTCAAAGTGCCTCCTTCTCCAACCCTTCCTTCCATTTCTGCCCAGACTTTGGCATAAGGCCCATGACAAAGTCCATCAGATTAGACTTAAATTCCTCACAAACTCAATCTCCAGCCCCCCCTTCCCCTTCTTCACTCCCAACTCCTCCCCTCAATCTCTGCCACCATTTCTTCCTTTTCTAAGATCACTGAGGAGGAAACTATACATCTTCTTTCCTTCTACAAACTCATTACCTGCTCCTCTGATCCTATTTCATCCATATACTGAAACTCCATCTCCTCTACTGTCACGTTCCATTTGTCATATCCTCAACCTATCACTTACCACTACATCTGTTCCTGCTGTCTTCAAGCATGCTGTGGTCAAACCTCTTCTCAAGAAACTCTCACTAGACCCTATCTTCTAATTATTGACCCATTTCCCTCCTCCCCTTTATAAACTATTTGAATGTGTGGTTTACCATTGTTGTCTTTGACTTTCTCTCATCACGTGGGCATGTCAGCTACCGACTGCTAAAATACACATTAATTGGCACTCACATGCTAATGTGGAAAATAGGCAAATTAGAAGTGGAGCATGGGTGCGGTAAACACATTAGTGTGTGAGTGATATTATTGTGTCACTTAGCTACAGGTTACCTAATAGCACCTCTATGGGTAGTGTTAAGTGCACCCATGATATTTTGCCACTCATTATGGTACCACATCACACTTTAGCTGCTGGGTATGTCCCAACATCTAATGCAAAGGCTTTGCATTTCATGAGTGGCTTGTTAAGTATGAAACATTAGCTGTGTTTAGTAAAAAAAACAAACAAACAACCCTAAGTGAGCTATATATCTTGTCTTCCCTATAGGACTAGCAAAGTGGAAGAAAGTAGTGAGAGTGAGAAAAGACTGACTGTAGGGGAGAGGTAGAAAGAAAGACTTGAGGGGGCGGAGCCTGATGTCCAGCGGGTAGGACGCTTTGCGTTGAAGCTCCCGAGAGGCCTACTTAGAATCCTGACTTAATACCTATACAAACTTATTATTTTGCTCCGAGCTGACCGGGGTACCTTGTGGGGGGATGGCGGCCCATAAACCAGCGCGCTTGGACTTCGGGTCTCCTTCTTCTTCTCACGGAAAACGCTCCAAAACAGAGGTGTCCTCCCCACAGAAGATGGTTCCATTTCGTGAAAACCCCGAAATGCACCTGGAGATTTTGGAGGAAATCCGCGGTGTGAAGGAATTGGTGCAGTCCAATGGAGAAGCGCTTCGAGCCATGCGAGAAGACTTTGGAGTGCTCCAGGACCGACTTGAAAGTCTTTCATTACGGCAGGACAATATGGCGGGGGTCCTCGACTCGCACGCGGTGCGCTTGGGCAAATTGGACAAGGCTGAGCGCCAGATACAGAATCTTCAAAAGGAGTTAGAAGATAGCAATAATCGAGCCCGTCGCAACAATGTGAGGCTCCTCGGAATGCCGGAGGGGGTGGAAGCAGGAGATATAAGAGAATTCTTGCTCAAAACTCTTCCCTCCTTGCTGAAGATTACTTTTCATAGAGAACTGGAAATCGATCGAGCACACCGTGTTCCTGCCCACATGGCGCCCAACCGCACGACCCCCCGGCCTATTATCTTTAGCTTGCTACGATATCAACAAGTGGAACAAATTTTAAATGCTGCCCGAGCGAATCATCATTTGGAATTTGAAGGTCGTAAAGTCTCCTTCTTTCCTGATTTGGCAAAGCCTACCGTTGACCGTCGGAAGAAACTCCTTGCTCTTCGCCCTCGACTTCAACAGCTACAGGCTCGCTTTGGCCTGTTGTATCCAGCGAAGCTCCGCGTGACTCTCCACAACCAAACCAGGACGTTCGAAGATCCTGATCTACTATCAACATTTTTGGACTCCAAAGAAGCAGAGCAGATGCGCTAATCCCAAATCTTGGACTCTTATCTGTCGGCTCTGTCCGCCATTTTGAAGGGCCCGATGCGGCGGTCATAGCCAAACACAGAGATTGCCTGGACTTTCTCTCTTTCTCTATATGACTTTTGTTTTTTGGTCTCCTATCCCTTCATGATGTGTGCCTCGGTCGGATTCGGAGCACGCACAGTCCTACAGGTTATGTGTTTTTTCAATTTCGGCCTTCTCTGGGGTTTCTCCCCGCAGACACATGGTCGCCAGTAATTTTGGGGTTTTGCTTCTCCTCTACCTTACTGCGGTTTTCTTTGTTAATGTGGGGCACTTCATTGTATTATATTAGCTTATTTTTCTTATGTCATGTGTACAGCCAGATACAGTCAGTTTGAGGGACATAGTGAAATTATGTGTGCTATAATGCTCAGAATTTTTAACTTTTCTGAATGGCCTTATGTAAAATTTTATTAATCACCGTAAAAGGCATTAATGGTCCACTCAAAGGAACGAAAATCCTTAGCTATCTTAGTCATGAGCATGTTGATTTAGTGTTTCCTCTGGAAACGCATTTAACCTTTGCTGAAACACTGAAACTCAATGCTAAGCCTTACATGGTAGCTGCCTATTCTCCCACCGTTTCCAAATGGTACGGGGTAGCCATACTGGTTAAGAAGTCTTTGCACGCTACTGTACTTGATATTAGCGTTGACAAAAAGGGTAGATGGGCCCGTGTACACCTTGAGGTTGGAGATAGTGAATTCACGTGTGTTTGCATTATGCCCCGAATGTGGACAACCCTGCTTACTATGCAAGTATTGCGCAGTTGGCATTGGCCTCTGCCAATGCTCCATTAATACTTGGTGGCGATTTTACTCCAGTGTTCCCTTCATCTTTTCTTCTCAAATAAAGCGCTCGTTGGCTGGAAGATCCAGTACCGAGTAGACCTGTGCGGCTAGATATAGAGGCGGGCCTTTGCAAACCGATTCCCCTTGCTTTTCTCTCTGGTATGACTCTCCCATCAGACCCCCACTATCCACCAATGCTTTTAGACACTTTAGGTGCCTTTAATACTCTTATGCAATCTTTTAGACTCCCGACTCTGGTCAGTGCAACTTCAGCATCGCCTTCGGAGTACTAGGGTACTCCCGCCATCGGCATTCTCTGCATAAGGTTGATTGGAGACTTTCCGATCTATCGGTAGTTCACCGGGTGTAGCATCCAATTTTTCCTAAACCTTATGTAATGCTATAACTAGCGATACCCCTATAGGGCAGAAAGTATGGGAGAGAGAATTGCATGTGACTCTGACCTCGGAGCAATGGAGCCTTATCTGGAGTAGAGGGACACGGGTTCCCGATCCGCCTCACTCACTCAGACCCTCTTCTTTCTAGCCCACCGGTGTTTTTACACTCCTCACAGTATACACCCCTCACAGATTAGACAAATGGAACACTACTCAGGGCAATGGTTGCTGGACATGTCTTGCGGCCATTGGTTCATTGCCTCCTGTTATGCATGTATACCCCGCACTACAATATTACTGGTGTCGGGTCTGGGGTCGTATTTAGTCTATCTTGCACTCTCAGGAGCCCCTTTCTTGGAGGATAGTGGGACTTCGCCCAGCTGCGGGGATCCCCTCTCTCCCCAAAAATGGCTTATCTCCTTTCGAACTTTATGCTTGGCATTGCTATTTCCCTAATTAAGTAATACCGGAAATTTAGCTCCCAGCTGAGCCCCAATGAATGGTGGAATCATGCCTGTCTTTACAGTAAATATGTACAAATACCTCGTCTGTTCGCTTCCCCTGTTCAGACTCCTTCTCATTGGTCTCAATGAAAGATGCTCAATGACTATGTACATTTTGCTAAATGCTCTCATCTGACTGTCTAACTTTGTATATATCTCTGTCCCATGATCATGCTGTATCGTAGATGCTCTTTTGATCGTTTGATGTATAATCACTGTTAATTGGAAGTGCCCACATGCTGATCTAATCGGGTAGAGAAGAAGCATCGGGGTGGGGGGTAATTGGGTTTACTTTTCCTTATTGTATACTTGTTTTGTCTCCTTTGGTGTGTTGTTTCTTTTGTTTGTTGCAAAATGAAAATAAAAGTTTCAAAAAAAAAGAAAGAAAGACTTGAGGAGACAGAAAAGGGAAAGGGGATATAGATGGCTAGTGGGAACAGGCTTGGGACTGAGAAGAAGGGGTCTGAGATGACCGCTAGGGATAAACAAGGAGTATCTGAACTTTCTGGAGGTTAATATAGGGTCCAAATACCAAAACAATTGGGAACATCTGTGCTAGAGAAGAAACAGAGGGGATTCAAGAACAAGAAAGTCTGCAATATCAGTGTTTAGATAACTGTTACAGAATTTGCTGCCTAGTGCTCTTAGATGTGAATCAGATCATGTGGCTTTTAGAAGTCAGTTGAAGGCCTTTTTTTGGAAAAGGCACTTGGCTCATGAGGCTGTAATGTTTTTACATGGATTTAGCTATATGTGTTTTTTTTAAAAATTATGTTTTATGTTTTTATGTTAAATGCTTATGTAGATTTGTTTGGAATCCATCTAGGCTGTTCATGTATAGAATGGAATGCAAATTTAGTAAATGAAATTAAATGAAATTAAATGAATGAAAATAGATATATTTATGTATATGAGAAGTACTAATAATTTACACATTTAATTTCTATGCAATAAGTGTACATTCATAATGTTAACAATATATAATCAGCCTTCTTTTACCTTGGCCCTTCCCTATGGAGCTCCCTTCCCACTGCTTTGCGCTTAGAGGAGTCCTACCTCAAGTTTCTCTCTCTTCTTAAAACTCACCTCTTTTCTTCTGCCTTTAATCTTCCCCCATGACTCCCCAACTCACCCACCTCTTTCAGTATGTTTTCAATGATGGAATATTCTTTTTCCCCCTCTTTCCTATATATGAATTGTAGTTCCTTTTCTTTTCCGCTCCTTCTGTTTTTGTAACATTGTAAACCGCCCCGATGTAATGGGGGCGATATATAAAAAACGTGAATAAACATAAACATAACATGGATATTAATATATAAGTTTTATATGCTACTGTAAATAAAACATTTTCAAATTCTTAAAGAAAGTTACAGTCTTTTCCTGATTGAAACCAACAGGTAGTGTGTTCCATAACTGTGGGCCAGCAGTTGAGGGAATACGTATGTGCAAAAGCTGAAGCCTTATGAGCAGCTGGTAAAGGGGGAAACACTAATAAGTCTTTTTGACTGGAGTAGAGAACATGATCCATAGGACTGAATCATTGATGCCAAATTCACATTTGTGCAATTTTTGGCTTTGAATGTAAGATCTAAAAATTCAAACTGAACACAATAATTTATTGGTGACCAGTGCAAATTCTACAAAGTCAGTGTAATCTTCTCATATTTTCTTAAACTATGTATTTGCCAAGTGACTGAGCTCTGAGTAATTTGTAAAGAACTAATTGATCTGCTCCAGAAAGTCTAAAATACTGGATGTTACAATAAAGGATGGTAGCGTTACCCTTAATCTGTAAAACACTGCTTGGATTATTTTCTAAATGTGTGGCTTCAATGATAAATTATTGTCAAGTATAAAGTCAAAATATCTCACTTCCATAGCCAATGAAACATTATTCCCCTCTATCATTATTGATGTGGGCCAGCTTTAATTTTTATTTCCACACATTTCCGTTGCAAAGTTCTTGAAGGAGTTAAGGTATTGTCACGCCCATAGCCCCTTACATGCAGTATAGAGGGGCGTGGTTGTCATTAGAGATATTCACCTTTTGGTCTTTAACTGACTGATTGCCTTGTAATACCTTATGGGAAAGGTAGTTCAGTCAGAAAGTATTCAACCTCAGGTAAAAAAAAAACACCTTTGTAGTTGCCTTGAGTGGTAAGGTAATGACAGATTATTAACTGAAAAAAAACACGCTAAGGTTCACAAATTCCACCTTTGGATTATTTCTCCAGGATTCTTGTAAATGAACATCGGGATATAAATGAATTCCAAACAAAACAGCTTGCAATGTTCTCCAGAATAAACATAAATACTTTAACAGCCCCCTGCTATCAGGCATGGCTTGCAGTGCTGATCAAACAAACAGAAAACAGTTTTTCCTAAAGCAGGTTTCTTTTTCTCTCAGTCCAGAACACTGTTTGTCTTCTTAAACATAGAAAAACTTTCAACAAGGCAGTTAAACTCTTCACAGGCAAGCAATTCTCTATACAAGGTTTTCTTATAAACAGCAAAACAAAAGCTTTCCTTACTTTCACCGTTAATACAGCTTCAGGCTGAGCACTGCTCTGGCTCACAGCTGATTCACCAACTTAATTAGGCAGCTTCGGCTTGCACAGTAAAAAAAAGTATTTTGCCTTTAACTCAGGACCCTCACAAGTTAACCACAGGCTCTTAGGGCTACCGGACACTGGAGGTTTTTCTTTATGGTTGACTCCCTTTCAACATCTCTGTATTGGAAGACTGGCATAAAGAGCAATCCATGTATGAGACTTCTTCTAAAGCTATGTCTGGTTCACCCAGTTGCATTAGCACTTCCTCTGATTCTGGCTCAGGGGGCTTAGCTGACTGCCTTCCGTTAGGGCTAAGGGTGTCTCTGGCAATTCTGTAGTGCTCAGAATTAGGCAAGCTTCTAATGCTCATACCTGGGTCAAAGCTTGTAGCAGCTTCTCCTCTCTCATGCTCTGGCCACCATTCACCGGTGCTTCCACGTCCTGTTCTCCAACCTGTGTTCCTGGTTCCTGCTGCTCTCACTGATCCAGATCCATTCCTCTTCCAGTAGGCACTCCTACTGCTCTCACGTTCTCTCTCCTTTCCTCTTCTTCTTCCTCTCCTGCCTCTCCCTTCTGAATAAACTGACCTAGTCTTAAACTACTCAGGTGCCTGCTCCACCCCTTTTCCTCTCAGGTGTTGGAGATCAAACTGCCTCGTGGCAGCTGAGTAATTGGGGAATTCAGTGACTTAAGGGTTCCTTACCCTGAGCCTGTATTCCCTCTCTTTTTCTCCACTAGGAGCATTCTGCAACCTATTGTAGCTAGGAATTTCCTGCTTTCTAGGTGTAAAGGGAGTTTTGTGTCTCTGACCTGGTAAAATAGGTCCTTTTATAAGGGTAAATTCCTTCTCTTTATCCATGGCTCTGGGGTCATGATAAGCTTCCTTATCACAGTATTCTTTTTTAAAAGCTAATTCTCAAAAGGGTTTTGCTTTCTTTTTTAAAAAAGCTAATTATTGAAGGGGGTTTCATTTTTAAAGGATAAAGACTTTTTTTTCTATACAACAAAATTGGAGTGTACAGTTCATTCATAGCTAACTCTTTGAAACCACTGACCTCAACAGATGTTAAGTGAGTAGTTTACTAAGCTGCTAGGCAGTTCTCTTTAAGAATCTACAGGGCCTTACAGGTACTGGCACTCCTGATGGACTCCATTGCAAAGCAAGGTAACATTCTGACTGAAAGTTCTCAAAGGAATTAAGATGTTCTTTTTTAAAAACAAATTCTTCAAGGGGTTTTGTTGACTTTTTTAAAAAAGTTAATTCTTCAAGGGGTTTTAATTTTCATTTTTTATTTATTTTTTTTATACGAAAGAGGGGAACATTTTTTGTATGCTTGTGGGATTGTTGGTTCATTCACAGCTAACTCTTTGAAACAAAAACAACAAAAGCACAGGAAAGTTAGATGCAAGGCATTGATGAGGCAGGCAAAGAGAATTTGAGAAGAAGCTTGCTGTGGAAGCAAAAATGCATAATAAAGACTTTTTCAAGTACATTTGTAGCAAAAAACTGTGAGAGAGTCAGTAGGACCATTAGATGATAGAGGGGTAAAAGGAGCACTACAAGGGGACAAGGCCATAGCGGAGAGACTTTGGTCTTTAATGAGAAAGATGTAGGGATGTTTCCCATGATTGAAATGCTATTTAAAGATTATGCCACTGAAGAATAGAAAGAAATATTGATACACCGGGAAAATGTATTACAACTATTTGATAAACTGAAGAGCAGCAAATCGCCTGGACCATCCAAGGGAGTTGAAAGAACTGAAATATGAGATTGCAGACCTGCTATTAGTAATCTGTGAACTATCATTAAAATCATCTGTAATACCTGAAGAATGGAGAATGGGTTTCAGGGGTGGTCCAAGAAACTACAGTCCGGTGAGACTGATGTCAGTATGGGAAAAATGGTAAAAACCATGATAAAGAACAAAATTACTGAACATGTAGATAGGCATGGCCAGCCAGCATGGCTTTAGCCAAGGAAGATCTTGTCTTACTAATCTGTTATGTTTTTTTGAAGGTGAATATTGTGTGCAATTAAAAGTATGTAGCCAAATTAGAAAAGGTACAGACAGGAGCGACCAAAATGGTAAAGAGGATGGAAGGATACCCCTGTGAGGAAAGGCTTAAAAGGTTAGGGCTCTTCAACTTGGAATAGAGAAGGCTGAGGGGAGATATGATAGACATCTATAAATTAATGAATGGAGTGAAACGGGTTAATGTAGATCGGTTGTTTATGACATCAAAAAGTAGAAAGACTAGGGGACAAGCAATGAAGCTACAGTGTAATCTATTTAAGACTAGTAAGAGAAAATAGTTTTTCACTCAACACGTAATCAAAATCTGGAATTCATTACTGGAAGATGCAGTAAAAGCTGTTAGTGTAGCTGGGTATAAAAAAGGTTTGGACACGTTCCTGGAGGAAAGGTCCATAAATATTATAAAGGGAACCCAGGAAATCCACTGCTTGCCCCATTACAAGCACAGTTGAACCCGATTCTTTTGGGGAAACTGTTGTGTACTTATGACCTAGACTGGCTAATACTGGAAACAGGATTCTGGGCTTGATGGACCTTGGTCCGACCAAGAATGGCATATCTTATCTTCTTTTTAAACTACAAACCTCATCAGGTGTTAGGTCCCTCCTTAACCACCCCAACACCCACCCATCCCATGTGAGCATTCTTGCTTTACAGGGCAATTCCCCATTTACTACACACAGGGACATAGACAAACACTGTTTAAACACACTTAAAAGAGGTTATCTGCTTTGTTTTGCTAAAGGAAGGCTGAGGAACTGGTAGGGGCTTTGGTAGGTCTCTCTCTTTTGCTCTAACAGATACCTAAGCTCCATGAACAGAACAATGGCTGGGAAAAATTGTATTGCTAAAGCTGTTGCCCCCATTACAGCTTCTGTCTCTGTCCAGACAGAGGTCCCAATACCAGTTGAAGGACCAGTTCCATGTACAGGGTGCCTGCATGCTGAAGCTCTCAGGAAACAAGTGGAGGAACTCAGAGAGGAGGTGGTGAGGCTGAGGAGCATTCAAGACAGTGAGAAGTACATTGATGAAATACTCCTTGCAGCAACCAAGCTCTCCAGCAGAGGAGAAGAAGGGTGCCTACAGAATGATGAAGGTTCGACACAATCACCAGGGCCTGCAGAATCACCAATCCAACTTCTCCAGCCCTTGAATTGAAGAACCATTATGCAGCCCTGGAAGTGGAGGAGGTGAAAGCAGCCCTGGAAAGGGAAGAACCAGAACTCAAGTACCCCAAATTTGCAGAATCATTGACCACAAGGAAGCGAAGGGTAGTGGTTGTTGGTGACTCTTTTCTGAGGGATACTGAGGCGTCCATCTGCCAACCAGACTTGATGTCCAGAGAGGTATGATGTCTGCCTGGTGCCAAAATTCAAGATGTTACAGAGAGTTTGCCAAGACTCATCAAGCCCACTGACTATTACCCAATGTTGCTAATCCATATCGGAACAAATGATACTGCCAAGTATCCCTCTGAGCATATTAGAAGTGACTTCATGGTTCTGGGACAGAGGGTGAAGCAGATAGGTACACAAGTGGTGTTCTCTTCAATCCTCCCTGTTAAGGGTAAAGGCCAAGTCAGAGAGGCTTGTATCCTGGAGATGAATGCATGGCTGCGTGGATGGTGCCATCAAGAGCGTTTTGGTTTCCTGAACCATGGGATGCTGTTCCAAGGGTTAAAGTAAACAAAGTGATGGGACTGGATGGGATATACCCTAGAATACTGAGGGAACCTGGGGATGTTCTAGCAGCTCCACTAAATGACCTTTTCAATGCCTCGTTGGAGTCAGGAGTGGTGGCAAAGGACTGGAGAGAGGCAAATGTGGTGCCTTTACACAAAAGCGGAAGTAAGGATGTGTTTGAAAACTACAGGCCGGTTCGTTTAACTTTGGTGGTGAGTAAATTCTTGGAAACGTTGCTGAAAGACAAAATAGTGAGGTTTCTGAAGTCCAGCGGAATACAGAATCCGAGGCAGCATGGATTCACCAGAGGCAGGTCTTGTCAGACAAATCTGATTGATTTCTTTGACTGGGTGACCAGGGAGTTGGACCGAGGGAGAGCCCTAGATGTGGTGTATTTAGATTTCAGTAAAGCCTTTGACACCATTCCTCACAGGTGACTTATAAACAAACTGAGCACCCAAGGGATGGACCCTGAAGTTTCTGCTTGGGTTAGAAATTGGCTGAGTGGGAGGCAACAAAGAGTACATGTAAATGGAGCTCAATCTGAGGAGAAGGAAGTTACCAGTGGTGTGCCCCTGGGATCTGTCCTTTGTCCAATTCTTTTTAACATATTTTTAGTGATATAGCAGAAGGGCTATCGGGTAAGATTTGCCTCTTTGCAGATGATACCAAAATCTGCAATAGAGTAGATACCCAGGAATGTGTAGATAACATGAGGAGGGATCTAGCTAAGCTTGAAGAATGGCAGCTGGGATTTAATGTTAAAAAAATGTAAGGTCATGCATTTGGGCTGCAGCAATCTGAGGGAGCAATATAGTATAGGGGGTGAAGTACTTTTGTCCACTAAAGAAGAGCGGGACCTAGGTGTGATTGTGTCTGATGATCTTAAAGTAGCTAAACAGGTAGAAAAGGTGACAGCATAAGCTAGAAGGATGCTTGGGTGCATACAGAGAGGAATGGCTAGCAGAAAAAAAGGAGGGATAGTGCCTCTGTATAAGTCTTTGGTGCAACCTCATTTGGAATATAGTGTGCAATTCCGGAGACCGCACCTTCAAAAAGATATATACGGGATGGAGTTAGTACAGAGGATGGCTACTAAAATGGTTAGTGGTCTTCATTATAAAGCATATGAGGACAGACTTAAGGATCTTAATATGTACACCATAGAGGAAAAGCGGGATAGAGGTGATATGATTGAGATGTTTAAATACCTCCATGGCATAAATTCACAGGGGGAGAGCCTCTTTCGATTGAAAGCAAGTTCTGCTACAAGGGGACAGAGGATGAGGGTGAAAGGGGATAGATTAAGGAGTGATATTCGTAAATATTTCTTTACGGAAAGCGTGGTGGATCCGTGGAATAGTCTCCCAGTGGAGGTGGTAGAGATGAGAACAGTACCTAAATTCAAAAAAGCATGGGACAAACACAGAGGATCTCTAAAGGAAAAAAGGGGACTGTTGTAGTTTTTGATATGGAAGGAGAGACTAGATAGGCCATGTCGTCTTTTTCTGTCATCATTTTTCTATGTTTCAACAAGTACCAAAACTCCACCAACTAAGCAATGGCTGGGAAAAATCATATTGCTAAAGCTGTTGCCCCCATTAAAGCTTCTACCTCTGTCCAGACAGAGATCCCATGTGCCAGTTGAAGGACCGATTCCATGTGCAGAATGCCTGCATTCTGAGGCTCTCAGGAAACAAGTGGAAAAACTAAGGGAAGAGGTGTTAAGACTGAAAAGCATTTGAGACAGTGAGAAGTACATTGACAATATGCTTTTTGAAACATCTAGAGGTGGAGATGAGACACTACAGAAGGAAGAAGGTTGGACACGAGTCACCAGACCCTGCAGTATCAGCACTCCAACTCCTCCAGCCCTTGAATTGAAGAACCTGTATGCAGCCCTGGAAGTGGAGGAGGTGAAGCATCCGAGGAAAGGGAAGAACCACAGCTTGAGCATCCCAAAGTTAAAGAGTCAATTACCACAATGAAGCAAAGGGTAGTGGTGATTGGTGACTCTCTCCTGAGGGGTAATGAGGTCCAGATTTGATGTCCAGAGAGGTAAGCTATCTGCCAGATGCCAAAATCTGAGATGTTATGGAGTGTTTGCCACGACTCATCAAGCCTACTGACTCTTATCCTATGTTGCTCATCCATGTCGGCATAAATGATACTGCTATGTATCCCTCTGAGCATATCAAATGCTACTTCATGGCTCTGGGACAGAGGGTGAAGCAGATAGATGTGCAGGTGGTGTTGAGGAAAAAGGCCAAGGCAGAGAAGCTCGCATCCTGGAGATGAACTCATGCCTATGTGGATGGTGCCATTAAGAGTGTTTTGGTTTCCTGGACCATGGGATGATTTTCCAAGGCTGTAGAGCAGAGATGGTGTCCATCTGTCCAAGAAGGGTCGAAGAATTTTCAGCAGCAAACTGGCTAACCTAGTGAAGAGAACTTTAAACTATATTTGATGGGGATGGGTGAAGAGAGCCTCCAGATAAGTGGTGAAAATCCCCAGGTAAGTGAAACATTTAATACTTTTGTAGAAATTGGTAATAGGGGCAACATCTGGAAAGTGGTGGCTATAAATGCTCGTAGCATGGGAAATAAGATCCCAAACATTGAGGCTTTAATGGCAGAAGATGATTTGGATTTAGTGGTGGTTATGGAAACATGGTTCATGGACAACCATTACTGGGATGTAATTATATCGGGCTATACTTTATTCAGGAAGGACAGAGTAGGAAGAAGGGGAGGTGGTGTAGCACTATATAAAAAATAATATTAAAGCTAAAAATTGTAGGGCTTAAAAACAAGAGAGGAGATACTGTGGGTTAAACTAGAAAGAGGGAAAGGGAAATCTATTTGCATTGGAATTTTATTTACTTATTTATTTATTTTAATTTTCTTCTATACCGCGCTCTTTAATAGTGCGGTTTACATAAAACATATTTTGTGCAGTGTAGGAGACCTACACTGGACGTACAGTAAACAGGGGATTATGTACAGGTTTTAAACAGGGTAAACTAAACAAAATCACTCTGAAATATGATATGGAACATCTCTAATATTTACATACTGGCACTGCTATTTAAACACTGGGTCTGCTATGCTCATGGTGTCGATCAGGTGAGAGTATTCCTACTTGTGAGCTGGGCTGGGTTCAGTATCTACGGGGTGGCTGCTTGGAGGGTGTCTGCCTGGTCCCACAGGTGTGGCTGACTGTGGAAGGTCATCAGGTTCAGTGTAGTACTGAAGGAACAGGTGGTGCTTCAATGCCTTCCTAAACTGGGAGAGGTCACTAATGGCCCTCATGGTAGGAGGTAGGGCGTTCCAGCTAGCGGGTGCAGAGAGCGCGAATGCTCTGTTCCTGGTTGCTTGCGAGCATTTTGTGAGTGCCCTTGGGAGTTTCAGGGAATTAATAGCAGCTGATCTCCTTGCTCTGTTAAGGGGGGTGGTCTGAATGATATCTGTAAGTGAAGTGGAAGAGCATTTGATGGCTTTGTGGGTCAGCATCAGCACCTTGAATGAAATCCTACACTGGACTGGGAGCCAGTACCGATTTTTCAGGATTGGGGTTGTGTGTTCCCTCCTATATGTCCCGTGCAGGATTCTTGTGGCCGCGTTCATTGCTAGTTGCAAGGGATTCAGCATGTTTTTTGGGAGACCATGTAGTATGGCATTCGCGTAGTGAAAGTGCGGGATTACTAGCGCTTGGTAGACTGTTTGAAAGTCTTCCGGTTCTAGCAATTGTCTCATATGGTGAAGCATCCTTATTTTGTTGTATATTGCCTTGACCATGTTGCTTATTTGGGCCTTCATATTGAGCTGTTGAACCAGCATAACCCCGAGGTACCGAATTGTGGGCTTGCTTAGGAACTCCGCGTCCCGCACCTTCAGTGAAGTTGGAGGAATGAAAGTGGTATTCCTTGTGACGAAGAGGACTTCAGTTTTCTTAAAATTTATTCTTAGTTTCTGCTCGTGTAGCCAATCAGTGACAGCATCGAAGCAGGCGGGTAGAGGTGATAGGTCTGATTGATCTGTCAGGAAAGGCATGTAAAGTAGCACATCATCGGTGTATATTAGACAGTTGATGTTGAAAGAGCGGATGAGATTACATATAGGCTGCATATACATGTTGAATAGTAGGGCCGACAGAGATGAACCCTGTGGTATGCCTTTTTCTTGAAGGAAAGGTGATGAAGCGGAGGAAACTGGTGCGCACATGCTGGGAACTAAAAAATGTGATGGGAATTATATACAGATCCCCATCACAGGGGGTAGAAGTGGATAAAGATTTAATACAAGAAATACACAGTATTGCCATGAAAGGGGAAGTGCTACTGATAAGTAATTTCAAAATGCTGGATATGAATTGGCACATCCCAGCTGCAGTGTCATCTAGAAGTAAGGGGATCCTGTATTCTCTACATGGAAAGCTGTTCAGGCAATTGGTAACAGAACCCACATGTGATGGGATCATACTAGACTTAATGCTTACCAATGGGAACACATTTCTGATGTTACAGTGGGAGATCAACTCACATCCAGTGATCACCAGATGGTATAGTTCATTATTACTACTAGGGCTGATAAAATCCATTCAAAAATGAGGGTCTAAGATTTTAGGAAAACTAACTTTGCAAAGATGGGACAATACCTCAGAGAGTCGTTAGCGGGACAGGAACAGCTGGGGGATATAGAAAAATAGAGGGCAAAACTGAAAATGAATATTTTAAAGGCAACAAACCTTTTTGTTAGAAAGGTAAATAAATGTAAAAGGAAAAGGAGGCCACTATGGTACTCAAAAGAAATAGCTGAGAAGGTGAAGAAAAAGAGGGAGGCATTCATGAAATACAAGATATCACTGACAGAGGAAGACAGACATCTATATTTGGAGAAATTAGAGAAGTAGTCAGGAAAGCAAAGGTACAAAATGAAGAAGAAATAGACAATGCAATAAAATGAGGAGATAAGACATTTTTCAGATATGTTAGCGAGAGAAGGAAGGGCAAAAGTATTGTCAGACTCAAGAGTGCAGGGGAGGAATATGCTGAAACTGATGAGGATAAAACAGAATTGCTTAACAAATATTTCTATTCTGTGTTCACAGATGAAGGGCCTGGAGCAGGACCTCATAAATCACCCACGAACAGCAACATAAGTGACAGGAATCTCAGATGATTTTCAGAAGACTGTGTTTAAGAAGAACTAGCTTAATGAAAAGTAGACAAAGCGATGGATCCAGATGGGGTATAGCCAAGAATACCGAGGGAACCTTGGGACGTTCTAGCGGCTCCACTGTCTCATCTTTTCAATGTCTCTTTGGAGTCAGGAGTGGTGCCAGAGGACTGGAGAAAGGCACATGCGATCCCTTTACACAAAAGCGGATGTAAAGATGACATTGATAACAACAGGCTGATTAGTTTAACCTCTGTGATTGGTACATTATTGGATAGGCTACTAAAAGAGAGAATAGTGAGGTTTCTGGAGTCCAATGGATTGCAGCATTGAGGCAGCATGGATTCACCAGAGGCAGCTCTTGTCAGACAAACCTGATTGATTTTTTTGACTGGGTGACCAGGAAGTTGGATTGAGGGAGAGCCCTAGATGTGGTTTATTTAGATTTTAGTAAAGTCTTTTACTCTGTTCCACACAGGTGACTTATAAACAAACTGAGCACCATAGGGATGGACCCTAATGCCACTGACTGGGTTAGAAATTGGTTGAGTAGGAGGTGCAAAGGGTACAGGTAAATGGAGCTCACTCTGAGGGAAAGAGGTTACCAGTGGTGTGCCACAGGGATCTGTTCGTGTTCTGATTCATTTTAACATCTTTGTTAGTGATATAGCGGAAAGGCTGTCGGGTAGGGTTTGCCTCTTTGTGGATGATACCAAAATCTGCAATAGAGTAGACACCCAGGAAGGAGTAGATAACATGAGGAGGGATCTAGCTACTCTTGAAGAATGGTCTAGAATATGGCAGCTGAAATGTAATGCTAAAAAATGCAGGGTCATGTATTTGGACTGCAAAAATCCAAAGGAGCTGTACGGTGTAGGGGGTGAAGTCATTTTATCAACAAAAGAAGAGCAGTACCAGGATGCAATTGTATCTGATGATCTTAAAGTAACTAAACAGGTAAAAAAGGCAACTGCGAAAGCCAGAAGAATGCTTGGGTGTAGAGGGAGAGGAATGGCCAGCAGAAAAAAGGAGGTGATAATGCCTCTGTATAAGTCTCTGATGTGACCTCATTTGGAGTACTGTGTGCAATTCTGGAGGCCATACCTTCAGAAGGATATAAGCAGGTTGGAGTCAGTGCAGAGGATGATTACTAAAATGGTTAGTGGTCTTCATTATGAAGCATATGAGGTCAGATTTAAAGATCTTATTATGTATACTTTACAGGAAAAGTTGGATAGGGGCGATATGATAGAGACATTTAAATACCTCTGTGGCATAAATGCACAGGAGGGTCTTTTCTAATTGAAGGCAAGCTCTGCTACGAGGGGGCATATGATGAGGGTGAAAGGGGATATACTCAGGAGCAATATGTGGAAATAGTTCTTTATGAAAAGAGTGGTAGATGCATGGAATAGTCTCCCAGTGGAGACGGTGGACACGAGTACAGTTTCTGAATTAAAAAAAAAAATGGGACAAACACAGAGGATCTCTAAAGGTAAAAAGTGGACTATTGTAGTTGATATGGAAGGGCAGACTAGATAAGCCATGTTGTCTTTCTCTGCAGTCATGTTTCTATGCTTCTGTCTTTTAGATACCCCACTAGGTCTCAACCAATTAATAATACAAAAAAATTCAGTTATTCATTTGGCCAAACTAATCACATACTTAACTAAGAAGAAAGCAAATAATAACATATCAACTGCATAGATTGTAAACATAATGAGGGTTATTTTCACCAAGGCTCTTTATAGGCCCTTTTCCAGGCAGCCACTGATATCTGCGACTATGGCAGATGCTGCGAGACAGCTTCCCCCTCTGCAATAGATAATGCAGAAAAGTCCAAACACTTCCCATAATGGGGGTTATTTTAAAAGCCTTATTTGTGCTTTAGACATCTGAAGAAAATTGGCATAGAAACATCCAAAGCATGGAGATGTCTTCATTTCAAGTGGCTCTAAAGAGGTCCCTGGCATGAGGACATCAAAGGCAGAACAGGAGTGCGGTGTAGGAATGGCAGGGGATTCCCAAGAACTTGGATATCTTCACCCAATTTCAGAAATGCCCCAGACGTCCTGAGTCATGTCAAAGTTTATACCTGTTCCAGGCATGAATAGGCATTGGAAAAGTGCTCATTTGGTCAACCAAACATCTGGAGGGTATGGAGAAGGAGGTACTCTCATATCCCCTATATTTTCCATGCTGACAGTGAACACTGATGGAGAATGAGGGCTTATGTTTTCATTTTACCATGCTGATGGATGTCCAACTATGCAACTTTGCATGAGATGAATGTCCCTGCCTCACAGGGATGTCAATGTGGAAGGTGACATGGAGTCCATGTTGGGTGTATCTATGTCTCTAAAATCAGACCAAAGCATAGATATACCTGGTATTTTTCTTCATGTTTTCCTCTAGTCATCCAAGATTGCACTTGGATGCCCTTTCTAAAATGTTACTTAAGAACAAGCTCCGGCCGCGAATTATCGCGACCGGACACAGCCGTTGGGCCAGCAAGCCAAGGGTTAACCTTGGTGGGGGGCGGGGGGGAGGGGGAGGGCGGCGCGGCGACCGGCTATAGAAGGGCCGGGCGCGCCGCATTTCGCCCTCTTTCCCTCCTCCCAACGGCACACGAGCGGGCAATTGAGCGGCCCAGTGCTCATCGGTCCTCCGGGTGTGCGTCGGCGGCGGATCAGCTACCCCACGTTGCCTATCTCCCGAGAGTGGACCTCCAGGCGAGAGCGGGTGGAGCGGTGATTTCCTGCTGGTCTTCAGACGGCGGAGCAGTGAATTACTGCTGCTGACCGCAAGGCGCGTGCGGGTAGACGAGCCGGAGCGGCTATTTTCCTTCGGGCCTTACGAAGTGCGGGCAGGTAACAAAAGAACATAAATAAATAAATGAAAAAATGCCGGGGGGGGGGGGGCCCGAAAAGCGGGCAGAGAGGAGGTGAATGGGCGATTTAGCGGATGGCGCTCAGAGCAGTGACTCTTGCCCCCGGGTGGGTTCCGATTCCCGAGCAAGTAATCAACAGGCCGGGGAGGGGGGGGGGGGGTTTCTGGACCTCAGAAAAAGGCACGGGGCAGTAAGGCAAGGTTTTTTTTTTTGGGCTCGGGATGGGCTGTAGAAGGTGGAGCAGCCCGGCCATGCTGACCATGTGCGCGGCGTTTTTTTCGCTGGGTCGGCTAGGGGGGGGAGGGGGGGACGATTATTAAGGTGGTAGATTACAACTCACAACAAAAGAAAACATATATGCGGCATATGGTTGGGAGCTGGAATGGAGGGTACGCACCGGGAGATACAAAAAAAAAAAAAAAAAGAGAATAAATGAATTAAACGTACAGAAAACAATTAACATTAAGGACAGGGGAGCAGGGTGGCGCTGCCATCTGGTGGGCAGGAATGGTATAGCTGGTATGTTTTATTTGGCCTTTTGCTTTCTCTTCACCTGCATATGGCCTGTCTGAATGCTGGGAGACCGGCAGAGCAAGGCAATGCCGCCATATAGTGGCCAATGAACATATGGCTAGGCTGTTTTTGTTTTTTTTGTGTTTGTTTTTGTTTTGGCTTTAGTTGGGTCGTGCCTATGCAGGCAGGGATGTTTCGCTGTCTCTCTCTTTTGCTGCAATAAATATGGAATGTGACGGTCGAATGACGAATGAGGCAGGCTGGGGGGGTTGGAGATATCACCAAAAAAAAAAATGTGCAAGGCCGAGAGGTCTGGGGGGATGGGCAAGGTGACATCACAATGCTAAGGCCTGCTCGCTGCAGGGTACCCGCAAAGAGCTTAATGAGTCCACCCCCTTGTTTTCCCCCTGGTCTTTTCTCCTATAGCATTCTCCAACAGGGTACCATGCCGAGGAAAGTAGCGCAGAGCGGTGGAAAGGACAGCGGGACGCAAGCAGGCCCCAAGCGAGCAGGGTCCAGCCAAGGTACACAGAAGAGAACAACACGCGTTGCTGTAAAACGGGCACCGCAGAAGAATACGCGACAAAGCAACAGACGGGCCCCGACACGGCAGCAAGCGCCCGCCACCACGGCCTCAACGTCCAGCCAGGAGCTAGACGAACTGTTCAGACTCATACGCGACCAGGTAAACCAACACGGTCTGAGCGCGTTTAAGCAGCGGCTTGAGGCAGCTAACACAGGTTCTGCCGACTCAGGACCCACAGACCCAATAGCGGCTAGCAACAGCATGGAGGGCGCCAGCGGGGTCCTGCCCGGCAGCAGCATGCCTGTCACCAGCAGCAATGTGCCAAACACCAACAGCAGCATGACAAGCGCCAGCAGCGGTATACCGAGCCCCAGCGCATCGGCCGGTAAGTCTGCTGGGGGGAAGGAAACTTTAATGGTGTCTTCTTCGTAAGAGGAATCTAACTCTGACTCAGACGGAGATACTTCATTAGCAACCGCGATGCGGAGCATGCTGAAAACATTCACAAAGAAAAAGAATAAAGCCCAGGGGATCAGGGGGCGGGGAGGACAGGGTAGCGGAGACGGCAAGTGCAGTCCCGACTACACTGACAAGCCCGGCAGCAGTGAGTGGGGACCCACGCTGCGGAGTGAGCTCTCTGGCCAGCGCGGTGCCCAGGAAGATTAAAAAGCGGATCTGGCGGAGGGAATTTATTGACATCTTCTCTCTGCTGATCAGGGAACAGGGTGGCGACCCCGGGGAGAGCAAGGAGAAGGATAGGAGGTGGGAGAGAAGACCCAAGATTGCAAAATCTATTAGCAACTGGGTCTCTGCCTTCCACATCTATATGAGCATCGTTTTGGAACGCGAACCTGACCTCAGTCAATACCTTATCAAGTACCTCGACAACCATAACCCAAGCGCACAAGCAGCTAGGTGGGTGGGCCTGGCTCAACTATGATATTAAGTTCAGACAGAGCTTGGCGGAGGACCCAACTATGACCTGGCAGCACAGGATCATTGATCTATGGCTGGAGGAAATGTCCCATAACAGACCATTGTCGCAGGAAGTGACCTCACAGTCCTTTCATGCGCCGCAATGGCGGCAGAATTACCACCAGCCAGCCGGCCGCAAGGCGTGCCGGCAATACAACGCAGGAAATTGCACTTGGCGGCCATGTAAGTTTAGGCATACATGTTCCGGATGTGGGGGGAACCACCCCGCCACATCATGCCGAGCCAGTAGGGATAGCAAGCCATTTCGGCCAATGCTGCCCAGAGGGAACGATGGGCCTGGCCCCAACCCCCATCAGGCTTGACCGCATGCGGCCTTGGTTGAGGGCATACCCCCAAAAAGACAAAGCTCTCAGTATCGAGAACGGCTTTGCTTACGGATTTCCCGGATTCCAGCCTCGGTCACATCGCAGGGGCGGGCAATCCGGAACTCAACGTCAGTCAAAAAATTTGCAGGGGTGGTACAGCACAAAATAAGACAAGAAACAGAGCTGGGGAGGGTGGCTGGTCCTTTCACTTATGTACCCCTCCCAAACTTGATACTGTCCCCATTGGGGATTGTCCCAAAAAAAGAGCCAGGAAAGATCCGGCTAATACATAACCTGTCGTACCCAGAGGGGAGTTCTGTCAACGACCACATCGACCCAGCCCTATGTTCCGTGAATTACTCTACGATCGATCAGGCTGTGGGTATCATACGGAAATTGGGGCGGCGGGCAAAACTGGCGAAGGCTGATATCGAATCAGCTTTCCGACTGCTCCCGGTACACCCCGACTCCTTTGCACTCCTGGGTTTCTCCCTCAATGGGGAATATTACTACGACAAAATGTTTGCCCATGGGGTGCTCCATATCATGCGCATATTTCGAGCTTTTCAGTACATTCATGCATTGGGTCGTCGAAGACATGGCGGGGCACAACACCGTCGTACATTACCTCGACGACTTCCTATTCATAGGCAATGGGGACGAGGGATGTCAAAGGATCCTCTTCATTTTGAACACATTGCCCGGCAATTTGGGATCCCCCTGGCAAAAGAAAAGACCACTGGACCCACAGGGACCATCACATTCTTGGGCATAGAGCTCGATGTAGCAGCACAGCGGTCTCGACTGCCCGACGAGAAAATCATCCGGCTGCGGGATGCCATACGCGAAATCCAAGGGCGGACGAAGGCAACATTGGAACAGCTGCCATCCGTGCTGGGGCTGCTATGTTTTTGCGTGTAGGATCATGCCAATGGGACGGGTGTTCTGCCGTCGCATGGCGATGGCTACAAGGGGAGTCAAAAAGAAACATCACAAGATTTGAATTACAAAGGGATGCGGGAAGATCTGCGCATGTGGGAGCTCTTCCTGCAGTCCTTTAATGGCCTGGCATTCTGGCAAGAGCTACCGGTGACGAGCGAGTCCCTCGATCTCTTCACGGATGCTGCGGGAGGGAGCGGCTTCGGAATCTATTTCCAAGGAGCCTGGTGCTCAGAAGAGTGGCCGCGCGAGTGGCAGGCCGAGGGTATCACTAAGGATATTACCTTCCTGGAGCTATTCCCCATAACAGTGGCCCTATACATCTGGGCTCCGCAGCTGGTAAACAAGGCAATCATATTCCACACTGACAACACAGCAGTTGTGTATGCCGTGAACGGGATGCGGGCCCAGACTCCCGGGGTCGTCGCACTCCTTAGGCACATAGTGATGATATGCCTAGAGTATAACCTAAATATCAGGGCCGAACACATCCCCGGTCAGCATAATAACATTGCTGATGCTCTCTCTCGTTTCAAGATCCCGCTCTTTCCGATCGATGGCGCCCAGGGCCGATCTCAACAAAACGCCTGTACCGCCACAGATATGGGAACTTGGTCCACCGAAGTTTGGGAGCTTGTTCTGAGCTCCCTTTCCGCCCGGACAAGACAGAGATACCTAGCGGCCTGGGGGAAATTTCAAGCCTTCTGCAGAGGAGCCGGACTCACGAACGTCGGTCCCATGACGGAATCCATCCTACAGTGGATCCTACACTCCAAGAGCTGTGGAGTCAAGAGGTCAGTGGTTCAATCGCATCTGGCGGCAGTCACCTTTTTCACGAAGGTGATGGGTAAGACCAATCCACGAGCAGATTTTGTCATAGCCAGGGTAATGAAGGGCTGGAAGCCGGAACAGCCCCGCACACCCGACTGACGACGCCCGATAACACACGAAATTCTGCAGAGACTGATAGCAATCATGGGTCAGGTATGCTTTAACAACTTTGAAACCCGGCTATTCAGATGCGCATTCTCATGTGCATTTTTCGGGCGTTCCGAATAGGCGAACTGGTAGCCTCACGCGAGCCGAGAATCGGCCGAAGGCGGGATCCGGGAGAGCGACGTCAGCATGCAGGAGGGGAAACTCATACTGCATCTACGTAAGTCAAAAACCGACCCCGAGGCAAAAGGGGCACGGGTGGTGCTGGCCCCGCTGCGGGGGGACCGTCCTGCCCAGTAGCAACATTCAATGAATGCAAACAGATGCGCCCTACCAGGGCCGAGCATTGGCTGGTACACGCGGACGGAACCCCCCTCTCGCGGTTCCAGTTCGCTAAGGTATTGAAGCTGACACTTGCAGCAGTGGGTTTGGATGCGTGCTTTTACGGCACCCATTCATTCCGCATTGGGGCCGCTTCCACGGCGGCCAACATAGGTATGACGAGGGAGCAGATCATGACCATCGGGAGATGGCGCTCCGAGAGATACAAACTTTATATACGCCCGGTCTGACGCCAGGCGTAAGACACCCCCCTGAGGGATTCAGGATAACATTATCAAAAAAAAAATAAAAAATTTTTGTCTTTACTGGTTTTGTTTTCCCTGCTTGTTCGTATGTAAATCGCAATAGCTAGATATAGATATGTAACTAAACCTGTTTTCTCGCACCGTTGTATACCTGTGTTAGTACCTTTGTATTCTTGCACCCAAAAATGTATTCTTGACGAGATGTGTTGGTTTACAATAATACCATACAGGTGCCAATTCCCACTACGAGGCATGGATCTGCGGCCATTCGTTTGTTCATTGGGCGGAAAAGCGGATGGGACAGAGACCACAGGGGCATAACATGGGCTTCCCTAAGGAACAGCTGGTAGTGAGATGGTTGGGGCGACGTGGTATGGTGTGGGACCAGATGATGCCATGCCTCTTACAGTTGAAGAGGGCCGGCGGACAGCCCTGGGCAATTTTGGTGCACCTGGGCGGCAATGACCTGACGGGCACGTGCAGTGTCGAGCTCACCAAGAAGATGCAAAGGGACATGCTGGCACTGACGGTTGCCTTCCCAGGAACATTGCTGATATGGTCCCACATCATACCACGGCGAGTATGGAGGGACGAGTGGTCCCACCACGCAGTGGAGAGAACGAGAAGAAAAGTCAACAGATGGATGGCCCGGTTCGTGGACTCAATCGGAGGATACAGCATCGCCCATGACCTGATAGAAGAGCGCTGCCACGGACTGTATCGCGCAGACGGGATACACCTCTCGGATATCGGGATGGACGTATACCTCTGCGCCATACAAGACACGATCGAACGCTTATGGCAAAAAAACGTGGGTTGGCCACAGCAGGATGGGGTAAAGGGGGAACTCCCCGGCAAGCGAGGGGTCGCAGCCGGGAAGGATTGGCAGAGAGATAGGGACCCCATCCTTAGGAGAGAGCGCACAGCCCAGACATGAGAAGGGGGAGTGGGGCACATCGGAACTGGCGGGTCCCCCAGAGTACAAAGATGGGTAAGCCGCAATAGTGACTAGAAGATCTCCTGACGCTTTTACGGCCGGAGAGGCGAGCATACACCTTTCTCAGCGTACCTCTGCGCATGCCTTTGACGGGCCCTGGGCAGAGGTGGGATACAGACACTGCGGCAAAGAGTAACGGAGCCCAGAAGGGCCGGGAGGGGGGCCCGCTGCAACGCCACCCTTGTCCACGGACATGTTAGTGGGGACCGACGGCAGTGGGAAGTGGCTTGAACGGCCATGTTCCAGAATATCCCTGCCGGGCGGCCGAAGAGATGTTGAAAGATTGGGGGCTGTGCCTCTCCGGGAAGGATGAGGATAAGTAAGAATTACGATGTTGTTGATGTAATATTGTTGTAATGCTTTTATAAAAAAATTTGGATGTTACAATGTTGGAGGTTGTTAAGTTATGCTGTGGCCAACAGTTTACAATACTGTACTTTCCACTTATAGTTGACAAATTGGAAATAAAGACATCTTTTGTGGCAAGTCTGGAGTCGTGGTACTTATTGCGGGGCGGGGGGGGGGCAAAGGGAGGGGGGGGAAGGGGTAGCGACCCACGGCGGTCATGCTGGTCCCCTGGCTGAGCACCGGCCCCGAAATATCGCGACCGGACACAGCCGTTGGGCCAGCAAGCCAAGGGTTAACCTTGGTGGGGGGCGGGGGGGAGGGGGAGGGCGGCGCAGCGACCGGCTATAGAAGGGCCGGGCGCGCCGTGTTTCGCCCTCTTTCCCTCCTCCCAACGGCACACGAGCGGGCAATTGACCCACCCGACCCGCCCCTCACAAAGGGAGCTATCGTCACGGCATAGCGGCAGAGAGATAGGGACCCCATCCTTAGGAGAGAGCGCACAGCCCAGACATGAGAAGGGGGAGTGGGGCACATCGGAACTGGCGGGTCCCCCAGAGTACAAAGATGGGTAAGCCGCAATAGTGACTAGAAGATCTCCTGATGCTTTTACGGCCGGAGAGGCGAGCATACACCTTTCTCAGCGTACCTCTGCGCATGCCTTTGACGGGCCCTGGGCAGAGGTGGGATACAGACATTGCGGCGAAGAGTAACGGAGCCCGTAAGGTCCGGGGGTGGGACCGCTGAAACGCCACCCTTGTACACGGACATGGTAGTAGGGACCGACGGCAGTGGGGAAGTGGCTTGAACGGCCATGTTCCAGAATATCCCTGCCGGGCGGCCGAAGAGATGTTGAAAGATTGGGGCTGTGCCTCTCCGGGAAGGATGAGGATAAGTAAGAATTACGATGTTGTTGATGTAATATTGTTGTAATGCTTTTATAAAAAAATTTGGATGTTACAATGTTGGAGGTTGTTAAGTTATGCTGTGGCCAACAGTTTACAATACTGTACTTTCCACTTATAGTTGACAAATTGGAAATAAAGACATCTTTTGTGGCAAGTCTGGAGTCGTGGTACTTATTGCGGGGCAGGGGGGGGGGCAAAGGGAGGGGGGGGAAGGGGTAGCGACCCACGGCGGTCATGCTGGTCCCCTGGCTGTGAGAACATAAGAAATGCCATACTGAGTCAGACCAAGGTCCATCAAGTCCAGTATCCTGTTTCCAACAGTGGCCAATCCAGGTCACGATTACCTGTCAGCTTACCAAAAGGCACACAGGTTCCACAATGCTTGTCCTGCAGTAAGCAGTGAATTTTCCAGGTCCTCTTTATTAATAGTTTATGGACCTTAACTCCAGGAACTTGTCCAAACCTTTTTTAAACCCAGCTACACTAAAAACTTCCGGTAACGAATTTCAGAGTTTGATTACGCGCTGAGTGAAAAATATTTTCTCTTTTTGTCTTAAAAGGGTTACATTGTGGTTTCATTGTGTGTCCTCTAGTATTTTCCTAAACTTTTTAGCCTCGCCTCATAGGGGTATCCTTCCATCCCCTTTATCATTTTGGTCGCTCCTCTCTGTACCTTTTCTAATTCCGCTATATCCTTTGAAGATACAGTAACCAGAATTGCACACAATATTCAATGTGCGGTCGAATCAAGGAACGATACAGAGGCATTATAATATCCTTTGTTTTTTAATCCATTACACAGGTACACTACCAAAAAACTGCCTCCAGTTTTGCAACTGATTCCTATAGATTTTGGGGTGCTGAATCCAGGAAAAATAGCCAAAATGTTCCATCACGTCACGTTTTCTTGCAAAATTAGATTTCTTACCCATATAAGGAATGTTCACATAATTTCTTTTTAGCCGACTGCAGTTTATTTTCTTGGCCCAAAATAGAGGTTGTAATGGTTAACTAACTAGAAACACTCCCTCATGATATTTTAGAGTGTTTTGTATTCATTTTATACATTAACAGGACAATTGGGAGGAGGGGGGCTAAATCCAGTACTCGCGCTGGCGCATGTTCTTTCCTGTTCGCCTCGCCTCGTTCGCTCGCTCGCTCAAACACGGTGGTTGCGACATGAACGTTCCTGTCAAATTTCAGTTTCTTGCAAGTTCATTATTACCTTTTGTTTGCTCAGTCGTAATCCAGCTTTATTCCGAAGTGGTTCACTACAGTTGTAGTTTGCAGTGCTGTGTATTTGTGATGGCTCACAGAGCCAGAGGTTGCGTCAACTCTCCGGACAGTTTTTGTTTTATTTGTGGGGAATATACCGTGAAAAAGCGGCAGAGGAACATTTCTGCATTTATTAAAAAAGTATATTTCGCCTATTTCGGTTTGAAGTTAGGCGATCAAGACAAACCGTGGGCTCCTCACAAAGTGTGCAAGACATGTGAGGAAGATCTACGCTTATGGATGAAAGGTAAAAAACAAGCATTTTGTTTCGGAATACCTATGATGTGGCGTGAACAAAGAGACCACAGCAGTGACTGCTATTTTTGCTCTTGCATTGTGAAGGGATACAACTTAAAAAATAAGAACGTAATAAGTTACCCCAACCTTCCCTCAGCAATTAGGCCTATGCCTCATAGCAACGAAGTACCTGTGCCTGAACCACCAAAATCTTTGGATCATATTTGTGTGGACAGTTCTAATCATGATGAGACTCATCAGATGGCTTTTCCCCGATGAGTCCAGTACTTCCCGAGTTTGAAACTGAACCAGATCCGAAACCTGAACTTTTCTCTCAAGCTGAATTGAATGATTTAGTCCGGTATTTAGGACTCCCAAAAGATGCTGCCCAGCTGCTAGGTTCTCAGCTTAAACAGAAAAATCTATTGTCACCAGGAACAACTGTTTATTGGTACCGCAAACCGCGAGACACAATTTTTGAAGTATTTCAGCAAAGAGGAAGATTTGGTATTTTGCAACGATATATACGGAGTGATGGAAAAGTTTAAACTCAAGTATGATCCTGCTGAATGGCGGCTGTTCATTGATTCGTCAAAAGACAGCATAAAAGGTGTTCTTCTTCATAATGGCAACACATTCGCTTCAGTTCCTATTGCTCACTCTGTTATTCTCCAAGAAAAATACGAGAATTTGGCCCTGATTCTTCAGAAGATTCGTTATGATGAGCATAAGTGGATGATTTGTGGAGACTTTAAAATTCTATCCATGCTATTAGGGCAGCAATCCGGTTTCACCAAATATCCCTGCTTCCTTTGCTTGTGGGATAGCCGGGCCCGCGACCTACACTGGGGGAAAAAAGACTGGCCAATTCGGGAGTATTTGAGACCCGGTGAGAAAAATGTTCTTCATGAGAGCTTGGTACCTCGTGATAAAATTCTATTACCACCTCTCCACATTAAGTTGGGTCTCATTAAGCAATTCATCAAGTCCCTTCCAAAAGATGGTGAGTGCTTTCGGTACCTTTGCTCAAAGTTCCCCCGACTTTCTGAAGCAAAGCTAAAGGAAGGAGTGTTTGTTGGCCCTGATATAAGGAAACTCATTTCAGATGGAGCATTCGCTGAAACGATGTCTGAGAAGGAAAAAGAAGCCTGGGATTCCTTCAAGGATGTTGTTCACAAATTCTTGAAGAACAGGCGGGATGAGAACTATAAGGATATTGTTGCCAGGATGCTCAATGCCTTCAAAGAACAAGGCTGTAACATGAACCTGAAAGTCCATTTCTTGCACTCCCATGTGAACTATTTTCCCGAAAACTTGGGGGCGTACAGTGAAGAACAAGGTGAAAGGTTTCACCAGGACATCAAGGACGCAGAGAGAAGGTACCAAGGAAGATGGAACACCACTATGATGGCTGATTTCTGCTGGTTGCTGCTGCGGGAAACCCCAGATGAAAAATACGCCAAGCAGCGCACCAAGAGAAGCATTCGGGGGAAGAAGAAATGGGCCCACCAGGAGATTGATTGACCCAAGAATGACTTTAAAATCTAAACTGTGTTGACAAATATCGTGTTTTTACTAAACTTTTGAAATAAAAATTTGCTAGTTATTACCACAGTGTCGGATCTCATTTATTAGAATTTTATTTTCACACCATCGGGTGTTTGTCTTCATGTATTGCAATGGTGCGGTTTGCGTTTTCTATTCTTACATACATACCTGTACAACATTTTTTTGCACATTTCTTTCTTTGCTTTGCTTTGTGTCTAAACCTCGCTCTTATATGCTCAATGTTTGTGCACATGTATGTGGCTGTTTTAAGTGCAAACAATTTTGCTACCATCACAGTGTGTTTTGTTGACATTACCCCCAGGCGAATAGCAGAATTGATCAAACAGGCAGACCCTCGCAACAGGCCAACTTCACAATGTAAATAACAAGCAGTTTCATGTACTGTTGTACCACCTATGTATATAGTTAACCATGATATCCCTATCAGATAAACCACCATTGTATTTAGTTACCCTATTTCTCCAAGTTATACTTCCTGTTAAATGTAATGACCAGACATATGTAAACTGTCGGATGTTTTCTGTTCAATGTAAACCGCGCTGATGTCTAATAGTGCGGTATATAAGAATTGTTAATAAATAAATAAAATAAATAAATAAATTACTCTATTCTTATGTGCTGCCTTGTTACAATTTTCTTTATTCTTATTTGAATAACTACTAAACAATTAGTATAAAGAATTCATCCAAGAAACTTTTATCTCGATCGCACTCAATCTGAAACGTTCACCTCAAACTGCTAACCCAATGTAGCAAAAAATCTGTACGTGATGGAGCAAATTGGTTACCAGATTTGGATTCAGCGCACCAAAAAACATAAAAATCAATCGAAACATTAGAGGCAGTTTAAAAAAAATTTTTTTTAGTGTACCTGTGTTATCTTTTCCTTATGATTCCTAGCATTATTTTTGCCTTCTTGGCCACCATTGCAAACTGGGTGGAGGGTTTCAATGTACTATCCACGATGATGCCTACATCTTTTTCCTGGGTGGTGATTCCTAATGTGGAATATTGCATCGTCTAATGCCAGGTGCATAACTTTGCATTTCTCCACATTAAATTTCATCTGCCATTTGAAAGTCCAGTTTTGCAATTTTTCACAATCCTCTTGGATTTTAACAACTTTGAATAATTTTGTGTCATCTGAAAATTTGATTACCTCACTCATTACTCCCATTTCCAGGTCATTTACGAATATGTTAAAAAGCAGCAGACACAGCACAGATCCCTGGGGTACGCCACTATTCACCTTTCTCCATTGGGAAAATTAGTCATTTAGCCCTACCCTCTGCTTTCAATCTTTAAACCAGTTCCTGATCCACAAAAGTACACTGCCTCCTATTCAATGTCTTTTTAATATTGCCAAGAGTCTCTTATAAAAGATCTTTTCAAAGGTTTTCTGAAAATCCAGAGGCACTATATCGACCGGTTCTCCTTTGTCTACCTGTTTATTCACACCTTCAAAAAAAATATAACAAAGTTGTAAAACAAGACCTTCCTTTGCTAAAGCCATGATGGCTTTCTCCCATTAAACCATGACTATCTATATGTTCAGTAATTTTTTTCTTTATAATACTATCTACTATTTTGCCTGGTACTGACGTCAAGCTCACTGGTCTGTAGTTTCCCAGATCACCCCTAGAACCCTTTTTAAAGTTCTTCAAGTCGTAGACATGATTTTAATGATACTTCACAAATTACTAATAGCAGGTGTGCAATCTCATATTTCAGGTCTTTCAACACCCTCAGATGTATACCATCAGGTCCAGGTGATTGCTACTCTTTAGTTTATTAAATAGTTGTAATACATCTTCCCGGTTTATCAATATTTCTTTCAGTTCTTCTGATTCATTAACTTTAAATACCATTTCAGTCATGGGTAACTTCCCTACATCTTCTTCAGTAAAAGTCAAAGCAAAGAATTAATTCAGTTTTCTCCGCTATGGCCTTGTCCCCTCTTAGTGCCCCTTTTATCCCTCTATCATCTAATGGTCCAATTGACTCTCTCACAGGTTTTTTTTTACTACAAATATTCTTGACAATGTTTTTATTATGTGTTTTTGCTTCCACAGCAAGCTTTTTTTCAAATTCTCTCTTTGCCTGCTTTATCAATGCTTTGCATCTAACTTGCCAGTGCTTATTTGTTTCCAGTTTTTGTCATTTGGCTCCTTTTCAATTTCCTGAAAGATGCTTTTTTGGGGCTACAACAACCTCTCTGATCTCACCTTTAAACTATGCTGGCAGTTTTTTGGAGCTCCTTCCACTTTCTTAAAGCATGTTTTTAAACAACACCCATGCTTGATGTAAATGTGTAACATTTGAGCTGCTTCTTCTAGTTTTTTCTTAACTATTTTCCTCATTTTATCATAGCTCTCTTTTCAAAGTTCAAAGGTAGTACTGTAGATTTCCTTGCCATCCTTCCTCCATTTATTAAATTGCATCAAATCTTGTGTTTCTCTAAGGGCTAGGTCCAAAATGGTTTCCCCTCTTGTTGGTTCATGAACGAGCTGTTCCAAGAAGCAGTCATTTATTTTATCTAGAAACTTTATCTCTCTAGTATGTTACCATGACAATGACCCGGTTGATACTGAGGTAATTGAAATCAACCATTATTACTGTGTTGTAACTTTTGTTAGCATCCCTTTTTGAGCATTTCATCATTCATTTGTTTATTCTGGCCAAACAGTTAATAGTACACCCCCACAGCCATTGCTTTCCCCTTTTTACATGGAATTTTAATCCATAGAGATTGTAGAGTGTATTTTATTCCTGCAAAACTTTAATATTGTGTGACTCAATGCCCTCTCTAACATAGAGCGTAACCCCTTGACCAATTTGATCTACTCTATCATTGTGATATAATTAGTACCCAGATATCACAGTGTTCCACTAGTTGCCCTCCTTCCACCATGTCTGTCAGATACCAATCATATCTAACTTCTCATTTAGTGTTATATAGTCTAACTCTCCCATCTTATTTATTAGACTTCTAGCATTTGCATACAAGCATTTTAGATGTGTTTTATTCATATTGATAAAGTTATTGGTAGGCAGTGGGATTTGGAATCTTTAAGCTCTGTCTGCTCTGTACTTAAGGGCATTTGGATCGCTTTTGTCTTTATTGGAACCTCTCTGTCGATATGCCCTAACCTCAGTCTTTTGCTAGTATCCTCCAAGGATACATCGTTCGTAACCATGCACTCTTGGGTGACTGTCGGCTTTCCCCTATTATATAGTTTAAAAGCTGCTGTCTCCTTTTTAAAGGTTGATGCCAGCAGCCTGGTTCCATCCCGGTTAAGGTGGAGTCCATCCCTTCAGAAAATCCCCACCTTTTGCCAGAATGTTGCCCAGTTCCTAGCAAATCCCAAACCACCTTCATTGTATCATTGTCTCATCCACGCATTGAGACTCCGTAGCTCTCCCTGACTTTTGGGTCCTGAGCATGAAACAGAAAGCATTTCTGAGAATACTACCCTGGAAGTTCTGGATTTCAACTTCCTACTTAAAAGCCTAAATCTGGCCTCCAGAAGCTCCCTACCACACTTTCCTATGTCATTGGTACCAACATGTAACAAGAGAGCAGACTTGTCTAGGTAGCGCATGAGGTCCGCTACCTTCGCACCAGGCAGGCATGTTACCAGGCGATCCTCACTTCTATCAGCCACCCAGCTAACTACATGCCTAATGATCAAATCACCAACTATAGCGGCTATCCTAACCCTTCCCTCATGGGCACATGTGCCTGAAGAAACCCTCTCGGTGTGAGAGGGTTTTACATCACCTGTAGGACAGGTCCTACCTACAGGATCATTTCCTGCAACACCAGGGTGATGCTGTTCTGTCAATTGACCTCTCTCCTCCATGGCAACAGGGAGGCTGCCAGACTGGAGGTGGGGCTTCAGTACTATGTCCCTGTAGGTCTCGTCTGTCTTCCTTATGCCCTCCACATCTGTTACTCTAGCCTCGAGAGATCAGACTCATTCTCTGACAGCAAAGAACCCCTTGCATCTAATGCACATGAAAGACCCCTCACCAACTGGGAGAAAAACATAATTCACATCTAACTGTTGCAATAGCTTATACAGTGAAGATAGATAATAGTGACATAGATAATGTGGATTTCCAAATCTTTTGAAGGCTTCATCACCAAGGCATACCTATTGCCACCTACTCTTCAAATAGAATTTAAACCACAACAGAGCTATTACACCAATTCCAGCTGGTGACTGTTGGGAGATCATGACTTCTGGAACAGCAGAAACAAATATAGGCAATTAGAGTATGAAAGACATTTTGCAAGCCTCCAAGCCTTTTAAGATGGTATCCATTAATGAAGCAGACCGAGTCTCAGATTGTATACTGTCATAATACCATATTTCCATGGATCTTAAACATTATTGTTCTCTAGAAACTCATCTAATTTAAAATGCACTATCGGCTCGATTATCTTACATAGTAAAAGTACAGTGGCATACCAAGGATGGGGTGGCGGGAGGGGCCCGCCCAGGGTGCCAGCTAGGAGGAGGGTGCCAAATCCTGGGCCCACATGGCAGAGCCAGCGTAGCAAACCTACCTTAACATGGTGGGTGGCTTTCCATGCTACCTCTGCTCCAGGGCCAGTAGCTGTTCTCTTCCAGGTTGAAGTCCTATGCATTGTGAAGGGGTGCATACTATAAGAGGGAGCACCGTGAGATGGGATATGCCGCTAGGGGAGGTGCCTGCTCCGGGTGCAGACAGTCCTTAGAATGCCATGGCAAAGGAATACCCAAAATTGGCCAATAACTACAAGAGAAGTCTTTCAATAGCAAAGATTTTTTTTTTTAATTGGGAAGACCAAGGACTGTTTCAATCTATCTGTTAATATAGTAACATAGTAAATGACGGCAGATAAAGACCAGTATGGTTCCTCTAGTCTGCCCAGTAAGATGGCAAGAGTAGGTGCATCTGCCGCTCCGTGCAGGCCACCCCTCCCCATGTCTTTGTTTTAGGGGTGAACCCACCGCTCCGTGCAGGCCACCCCTCCCCATGTCTTTGTTTAGGGGTGAACCCACCGCTCCATGTAGGATACCCCTATTTGTTGAGAAATGAGATGGTTCAGTTTATTTTGATTTTATCCTGTTGCTGTAAAGGGATCCACTGTCTGTCCCATGCCATTTTGAATTCTGTCACTGTATTTGCCCAACCACTTCCATCAGGAGGGCATTCCAAGCATCCACCACCCTTTCAGTGAAAAAGTATTTCCTGACATTGCCTTTCAATTTACCACCTTGCAGCTTCATGTTATGCCCTCTAGTTTTACAGCTTCCCCGTCTTTGGAAGAGGTTTGTTCATTATTTCTCTTTAAGTATTTAAAGGTCTGAATCATATCTCCCCTGTCCCTCCTCTCCTCCAAAGTGTACATGTTTAGGTCTTCAAGTCTCTTCTCATAAGGCTTCTGACGCAGGCTCCAAATTATTTTGGTCACCTTCCTCTTAACAGTTTCCAGTCTTTTTACATCCTTTGCAAGATATGGTCTTCACCTCAGATCTTGCAGCCTGTTGGTTTTGAGAAAGTCCACTATTCACTCTTTCAGGAGTGCCTCCATTACTTTTCCCGCCACCGAGGTAAGGCTCACAGGCCTGTAGTTTGTCACTTCTTCCCTGTCACCACTTTTGTGAAGAGGTACCACATCAGACATTCTCCAGTCCTGAGGAACTTCTCCTGTTTCCAAGGATCTGTTAATATTCCTGAATTTAGCAGTAAACATTCTAGGAAGGTTATTTTAGAAGCATCCCCATTTCTACAAAAGATCTTTACACATGTACATTGGCATATACATATAAATGTCAATTCAGAACATGGGTTTTTTTAGATGTGGGGAAGATTATCACATCTATGAAAAAATCCAGAAGCATATTGAAAGCAGGGAGGGGGAGTAGTTTGGGAAGGCTTGTAATATTGAAGTGGATTTCCAATTTCATATAGGGAATCCATGTCTCTTGCCTAAATGTAGATACCAGCATTTACATCTGCTCTGAACCATGTCACCGGGGTATCCGTAGGGATCATTAATGCCATTTTTGATCCTGGTGGCAAGCAGAGTAAGGAGAGTGGGCATTGTTCCTGCTCCCACAATACCAGGGACCTCTGGCAAACATGGGGGGAGATGATTGCACCTACCTCAGGATGGCTTCTGATTTTGCATGGGTAGAGGAATCAGGTGGGGGTCCTGGTGCTGTTGCAGCACTTTCGTTAACAGCACATTGGATGACTTGATGGGGTATCAGGAAGATTGGATGCTTTTTGGTGTGGTAGGGTATTTGGCTTTATTGTGGAGATGGGGCTAGAGGATCTACGGTAAGGCATTTTGAGGAGGGAAGGGGTTTTTAATGTGGTACAAGGTATGGGAGATCAAGATATAGGGGGGGGGGGATGATAGGACAGCCAGGCTACAGGGACATGGGAGGGAAGAAATGGTGGTGTTAAACTGGGTATACATTCAGATTGGTAGGAGCGATTTTAAGAAAATGTTCCTGATGCATATTTGGGGAGGGTTTGCTACATTTAGTTTTCCCCTGCGCAACTTTCTAAAATCTCTACTTCCTCTGGACTCAAAGAGGCTCATGGATGTATCCCTGAACCTATTTTACAAGAGGCTTCACATTTGGCAGTCTTTTATAAAATGCTATGAGAATTCTCCACTTTTTGAGGTAGACAATCTAAAATTTGCCTTTAGATCTCTTAGTGAATTTGCAGTGTTCTTCCATATTACCGCACCATAAGACATTGGGATAATTTCAAGAGGACACTCTATGGGTTTAGCCTTACATAAAACTTCAACAATTCTTTCATCATCCACAAGTGAAAAATGGTCCCATAAAGTTTGAACTGCTGTGTCAGAAGTACTTTAACTTCCTGAATTTATACCCATAGTACTGTTAGCTAAAGTGAAAGCTTTTGTGCTAAAATAATTAGCAGAATCTTGCACCAAAAGTGCCTTATTTTTTGGCTATTTTCTTAGATTTGCCGATTAGTGGGATTACTGAAAATAATTCTGATGGCTTGGACAGAGCATTCTATATTTTGAAGTTGAAATATGTTGTTTTTTTTTGCTTCAATTAAGTGTATCTTTTATTCATTTAACACATTAAAATATACTTTTCTCAAATCCATTTTGTACCTTTCTCCATGTTCTCTTTGCTCTTTGTACCTTGCATTTAAGGTTGCACAGACTTTTGTATACTATGGAGCATTATACCATCAACAGGAACATCCTATTTTTCTCCAGATACAAGCAAGGGGATGCAGGCACATTATGGTGTTGATTGCTGACAGCACCTGTACCCGCTATCCCACAGACCTTCTTGCCTTAACATCCTGCTATGCATCTCTATTCTGTTCTTGTTAAACACAGCAGTATACTGCCGCGGCTCTCCCTTATTCCATCGGAATGCTCAAGTTGACTTTCATTTATTTATTTTATTCTTTTGTGCAGTTTTTCTATTTCTTTTTATATCATGGACTGCTGATGAGGTTTTTCTTTTTTTCACTTCCCTCACCATTGGCACACATATTGTGCTGTATCATGGTGGCTTTAACTTCAATGCCAGATGGGGCTGCCATGCGGCCAGAGGCAGACCTCCTTCTGACACAGTCATCAGAGAAGATGGCCCAGAGCCTCAAATAACAGGCCAGAGACCCTACTTATCTCCACCGAACCCAAACTCTTCATGACATTCGCCAAGGTCGGAACCTCCGGTAGGTAGCAAACACAAGTCTAAATGTAAAGCACGGCTGTAAGGACAACCTGGGGCGTGCACATCATTCTCAGGACCCATGACCTTGGGCTCACCATAGAGTGTGCCTGCATCCACCTGCTTACAGTATATCTGGAGAAAGCATAGTTGCTTACCTGTAATGGGGATTCTCCATATATAGAGTCACACTCACCCGCCTGCAGTCCCCTCAACAACAACAACAAAGCAACCTTGAAGGAAACAACCTCAAGAAAACAGATGTCTTCCTACATGCTAAAAACAAAACAGCAAAAAGAACAAAGGAAACAAATTCCCATTCCATTTGCAACATCAATCAACACCCAACGGAAGTAGTGAGCTGCTTTAACAAGCAGACTGCACTCTACCAGCCTTATCATTTCATCTATAGATCCTACTTTGATATCTACCACTGTGTTTCTGACTGCCTTCAGTGAAGAACTTGCCTGCTCTGAGATGAAATGAAAAGAAACTCAAAGCGGAACGTTGAGGTGGGAAGATCTGCACAGGCTCAGGGACGTCCAAAGGACTGAACTAAGGGAGAATTGGCATAGGTGCTGTCAGCTGACAACACTATAGAGTATGGCTGTATACCCCTACTGTATACAGAGAACCCCCATTAAGGGTAAGCAAGTGCTTTCTTACAACCACTGATCTATATTGAGAGATTGTTGTACCCCAAATCTCTGTCAGCTCATTCACTTCTTTATTTGCAGAAGCATCTTCCATTTAATACCAACCCTCATAAAATTTCTAAAGATTAGTCCTGGTCCATTTAAATTCTCTCTTCATACTTTCCACCTGAAGAATTTTACATTCTCTATAAAATACAGTAAAACCTCTGCCATAATAATCAGACCACTGTATTGGTTGACTGAATTCATTAATACATCATAAAAAAATATTACTATTCAAAGGGAAAAACACAAAATCTCATATATGCCTATCAAATGAGATGCACAATGTATTTTTTGTTTATAATTCAATGCATTCATAGTGTACAAAAAATGTTCAATAAAATACTGCTGAGGAACCACATTCACATATATATTGAAGTCTCCGAACATTATTACATGTGATAAATCAGTATTCAGAGCTAACAAAAATTCAAGAAATAATGAAAGATCTTGTGAAATTGCATGACAAGGAATATAAACCACCCATATGCCTCCCTGTGTTTATTATTTATTAGTATTGCCTCAGAGTTATCTGTATTAAATGTAGAATAAGTTTCCATTTTCAGCTCTTCCCTTACTACTATTATTACTCCACTGCCTTTCCATGTCAACATGGAAACATATAATTCATAGGATATGCTTTTTTTAACCAAAGAATAACCTACAGCATAAACCTTGTCTTTGCTATAGCTCACACATCTATAGAATTTACAATTAAAAACTTGCACCATAAATGATTATATTTCTTGTTTATCATGCTTTCACGATAGTCAGTCTTAAGCTCTTTTTATTAGTTCCTTACTAATGTTCCTTCTTTGAATGGGATTCTCGACAGTAAAATCATGATGCCATATAATTACAGTACAATTACCTTTACTATATCCTCCCTGACCTAGTATCCTAGTATGTTTTGGTCCTTTGGTACTCTATTGGTGAAAACAAATATTACCAATTACAATTATTACCAGTCTACAAATGTATTTGAAATACTGTCCATAACGGGGCCACATAAAGGGGAATGCCCTTTCATTGGTGTGCCCTGGTGACATGCCTCTGGCGGCATACTGCAAATCCTGTATTGTTTTTAAAGTGTCTTCCTGTTGCATAGAGATGACGTCTCTACTGGTAGTGAAAAGTGAAGTGTGCTTGAAACAAATTAACTTTAAAGAATATTGTATTCTGCTTTGCTCATCTTTGATCCAAAAAGCAGATTATAAATATTTAAATTAAATTAAGTATTGCTTTGCCCCAGCCTTGACTATTGGTAAAGCTCTCTCTGTTAACAGCTCTCAGTTGAATAAGGCAAATCCCTTGGTGTTTTTAAAGTGTTTCCTGTTGCATACAAATGAACCGCAGAAAGGAAGGTAGAAAAAGTAGGGGGTCATACGATGTAGCTCCAAGCAGGTAATTATAATTTTATAAGCAGTCAGGGAAAGGTACGTGTCATCAATGCACAGCAATAATGTGCTTTCAATTACTTGCATGGATGAATGGACTTTCTGTGTGTAATTTAGCGGATTGCTATTTTATTAGTATGTATATCAGGCTGATGGCACATAATTTTAGTGTGGGTATAGATTAGGGTGGAGCATGGGCAGAGCACAAATATACATGCATACGTTATAAAATGCTATAACTTAAGTTTGCTCTTTAAAGAGCTAAGTATGAGGTGCAATCAAAAAGTATTGAGACTTGTACAATAGCACAAGAAGACAGTTACTGCACTTAGGGGTATGTTTACTAAAGTCCGGGAATTTGCGCGCCGCAAATTAGCGCACGGCAACGCGCCACTTAAACGGTGACAAACGCTCCTAAACGCCCCACACAGGTGCGAGGAACCCCCGTGAATGTGCGCGACACACTAACGGGCCCCGCACAAATACGGGCCCGCAAATGTCCGAAAGAGGCGTGTAACGGCGAACGGAGGGCGGAGGAAGGTCCCCGAGGGGCGGAGAGACGGGGTCAATGGGCGGGTAAGGGGAGGGGAGAGGCTCCCCGCACATGAACGGGGCCGAATTTCCCATGAAAAAATAGCGCGAGTGAAACAGTCGCGCTAGAGGTCATATAAAGGCAAGAGAAACCATTTCCGTTAGCAATGTACAGCAAAACCGGGGAAACCTGCAAAACGTAAGCAGTGTGATACATGTGCACAGCAGAAAGGTGAAAGTAAAAATAGACAATGACCAGAAAATCAATAATAAAAATAGTAATGCAGCTTGTGAACAGTTACAGTAATGGGCAAATATAAAAATCACACCCAGGACAGTCCCAGAAAAAAAGATATGAATGTAGGAAGGGCCATGGAGCTGAGACTCCCCCAAAAATAATTCCCAGCCCTGTGGCTGTCCTGGGTGTCTTCCAAATGGTTGCCCACCAATATCACTGTTGCCCAGCTTAAAAGTAAAGCCCCGGTATATGTGTCTATTTCTGGGGTTTAGCTGCATGTTTGTCACCAGACAAGGTGAATGAGGCCACAGTAAAAGACTGAAGAGCAAGCTGTGCGTCCCCATCCTGACAGGTGTCCTATCACCAGGTACTGCACTGCCTCTGCGGCCACAGTGTGGTGCAGCAGACAGAGCCAGCACCTCCAAAACAGGAGGGTCACAGGTTCAAATCCCAGCTGGGGCTCATGCCAGCCCAGTCCCAATATTTTAACCATCACCAAACAGAGATAGTAAAGACACCCCATTATTGCAGAGAGCATAAACATCTTGCAAACACCCATATTTTACCCTCCAGTGCACATGCACCTGAACAATGGGCATCACCCACAGCCGAGTTCCCCAAATGCAGTCCTGGAGTGGCTCAAACTAATCAGGCCATATGCGTTTGCTAAGATGAGGACATGCCAGCATGTTGGTGGAACAGTACAGAGGGTGGAGGGGGCAGGGGCTGTGAGCCACAGAAGACAGTGGCTTAGCCATGTGCAGTCTGGCACCGTCCACTGCTACAGACAGGCCGTGATGGATGTACAGACATGGACCTCCCAGGGAACCCAGTCAATCTGTGGCTACATGGTGGTGCAGTGCACACAGATAGTGTATGCAAGAACATAAGGTCACAGGTTCAAAGCTCAGCTGGGGCTATGGCCAATTCCACCCACATTTTTGTCCAACAACTAAACTGTGCTGGTAAGCACAAACCTGTAATGCAGAGGAGATAGGCATTGTCTATATGGCTATCATTTCCCATCCAAAGCACATACACCATTAACCGTGGCATCACTCAGATCAGAGTATCCGAAATGCAGACCTGGAGGACCACACACCATTCAGCATCCATGCTGCGGCTAATACTAATGATTGTGCTGCATATCTATGCACCACCCCCATGTTATGCAGATGTAGCACATGCATATCCATGAGGGACATCCTAAAACCAGAACAGTGTCTGACACACCATGACCTGATGTGTGTAACCCATATGAAAGGCATCAACCAACAGGCCATGACACACCCATACCCACAGGCCCCATTGGACAATGCATCCTGGAGAGGCAGGACAGTGGGCCCTGCCTGTAATCCCCAAAAGTAGCAGATGTGTACCTTAGCAATGCCACCCCACACCTATGTACATGGTACACAGCTATCCAAGGTCCCATGTGAAAATATGTTCATAATGATTCAAATGCTCAGTACATGTGTCCCATTGAGCACCACCATAACAATCATTCAGATGTGTGTGTTGTGTGCAGCAGGTCTTGTGTCTGATAGTGCGTACCGCCCTGGGGAGTGACCCCCAACAGTCTATGCCTAACATATCCATGCCTGTAGTGTCACCAGGACTGGTGTGTTGGCCAGAGCTGTCAAACCTCTCGATTGTAGCACAAGAGAGGACCAACCTGGGTAATGGTCACAGCAATGTGAAACATCATCAGACACACCCAAGAAAGGCAGGGCCAAAATATATGAATGTTGGAAGGGTCACCAGCCCCTGCGGCATAAATGTTGAATGATCACACATTGATGTAGGATAGAGCAGGTTTCCCCACAGCAATGGACAGGTCCCCTATGGCATGCACATGTTGCACAACAGCATGTGTGAGTTGGGGGGAATGTGCAGTAGAGGTAGTTGCCGACATGCACACTGTATGGTTTAAAACTGTGCGCCCCCAGCACCAGTAGCAGAAGGGCCTGTAGCATGTTGGGAGAACTTTACTGGTATCTGAGGGGGCCAGTGGCAGGTGGCCAGAGAAGATGGAGGCTGAGCCAATGCCATGTGGGTGCACCGGACCACAACAGAAAGGCCCGCTATGACAAACAGACATGCCATCTCCAGGGTCCACATTCACTCTGTGACTGCAGTGTGGTGCAGGGGACACAGCCAGTGTGCTGGGGAGCCAAAGATTACCAGTTCAACTCCCAGCTGGGGCCAGCAGCAACACTGTGCACATATTTTACCCACCAGTAAAACGTGAGAGGAAATCAAAACATGTCTTGCAGATAACAACCAATATGTGTAGAGCACCCAACCTTTTTTCGGTGACCTCACAACCTTTTTCTTTTTGTCGGAGCTAGCCGTAGGAAGGTCGGAAGAGAAACCGACCCACACCAAGCGAGTAGCTACTTTTATTATTATAGGTTCTTCACCAAAATAAAGTTAAAGGTCATTTAACCATAAAATAGTAAAAAGACTTATCTCAGTACAGAAATGCCAGTTATGAGAGATACACGATGCGCACGTTTCGGGCACTCTAGCCCTGTTTCAAGTGCAATAACTAGGATTCCTCAATCCTCAAATACCATCCTCTGAACGCCGCCAATGCAGCTAAGGTCATTATTACAATGGCTGATGAATCACTTTTAAAATAAAAGAACCGACCAATCAGTATCGGGAAAACCCCCACATGATGGGGAACCCCTGATCTGATTGGTTTTCAAAAGTTATGACGACATCATCATCTTATGCTCTTCAAAACACCTGGTATCATCCTTCCGAAATAGGGATATATCATTATTATGTCATTCCCGATGGTCACATAGAATTGTAACTTAAATAAGACTCTGCCAGTCTATTTCCCTGTTCAAACCTCCTGGCTCCATTGTTTCAAGACGAAAATTCCATCGTTGTTCTATGTATTGCAGACGTTCTTCCTGCTGTCCTCCCGAGGATTAGCTGGCACATGATCAATAATAGACCATTGAAGCTGGTCAATAGTATGAGAATATTCTATACAATGAGAGACCATGGGTGCAGAAAGTACCGCACATCATGTGGGGGTTTTCCGATACTGATTGGTCGTTTCTTTTATTTTAAAAGTGATTAATCAGCCATTGTAATAATGACCTTAGCTGCATTGACGGCGTTCAGAGGATGGTATTTGAAGATTGAGGAATCCTAGTTATTGCACCTGAAACAGGGCTAGAGTGCCCGAAACGTGCGCGTCGTGTATCTCTCATAACTGGCATTTCTGGACTGAGATAAGTCTTTTTACTATTTTATGGTTAAATGAACTTGAACTTTATTTTGGTGAAGAACCTATAATAATAAAAGTAGCTACTTGCTTGGTGTGGGTCGGTTTCTCTTCCGACCTTCCTACGGCTAGCTCCGACAAAAAGAAAAAAGTTTGTGCGGTCACCGAAAAAAGGTTGGGTGCTCTACACATATTGGTTATTGATTTGCCCTGACTAGAAGGTGTTTTTGTTTGTCTTACAGATAACAACAGCATGTTCAGAGGACCTCTATTATACCATAAGGATCACTTACCCCTCAAATATGTACAACACCTACAGCAGAGTCCACACAATGCATCACTGGAGGGCCACATGTCAGTCAGCTGTGATGCTGTACCCAATATAGGCCCATGTCAGCATGGTGGCGGATGCCAACTGCTGGCAGAGGGGGCAGAGGCTGCTGCCCCACAGCAGATCCTGGCCTAGCCACCCTCATGTGGCTGCAGTACAATCCAACAGACAGGCCCTGTGTGACAAACAGCCATGGACTCCCCTGGGAATGTACTGTTGCTGTGCTAAGACGGTGGTGCAGTACATGTAGCAAGTGCCTCCAAGCACAGAAGGCCCCAGGTTCAATTCCCGGCTGGGGCACCTGCCATCACAGTCCCAATGTTTTACCCATTCGCGAAACCTTAAAGTAAAGAATGGAACTCCCGTGCTGAGAACATAAGTGTTGGTCACGATACCATAGTTTGCTATAAATACCACACACCACATAAACATATGCCTCACCCACAGCAGAGTCCCCCATATGCAGCCATGGAGGCTCACACATCAATCAGGTTGTCTGATGTCTGCACGAAAGATGTGTGTGATGCAGGTGAGTTGAACACCACCATGGTATGCAGCTGTATCACAGGCATATTAATCACAGATAGCATGAAAGCCCAACAGGTGTTTGATTCACATTGACTGTAGTTGTGCAAACCTCCCTAGAGCAGTGGGCAACAGGGGCAGAAACAGTTGCACCTGCAGGCACCAGTATTGGAAGACCGATGAAGTGGCAGGATGTAGGGCCCTGTGTGGCGTTCAGAAAACTAGCATGTGCATACATCAACAATCCCACACTACACATTTGGAGATGTCACACATATATCCAAAGCAATATATGATCACTGACCGATAAAAATGCTCATGCTACGCACAAGCAGAACAGCGAGCTGTCACAAACCAACGTCTCTGATGTATGTGCAATGTGTGTCAGGTCAGATCTCCTTCAGAGAGTAGCACCCTCGGAAATTACTCCAAAAGTACATCCCAACGTTGCCATGCCCACACTGTGCTCATCACTGTTATGTTGGCCATGGCTCCCAAATAACACCACATCTGTTCAATGTTGTCCTAGGTGTGGGGAGTGTGTGTCTGTCTATCCAGTGTGTGGTGGCTGTCAACACCTCCCACAGACCACACTAATAGCACCGTTGCCATTATTGGCCTGCCAATGTGCATAATGAGGAGCAAAGTACTGTGGGTACACAACAAACAGGGTGGCTGGAGCAGGATGCAGCTACACAGGGCAAATGTGCATGCCTAGGACCATGCTGTGCCTTGGCATCACCCCCACAGACATGGTGTCCATAGCATGCCTTGTGTGGAGGTCACTCTCCCCCTGAACGATCAGTGACCATGGCATGGCTAGGTCCCGACATAGTGCCATATAATAGTTCTCTCATGTGATATATATGGGTGCTGTGTATATGTGAGGCCCAATCACTGAGGTAATTGTGCGGTGGGTGTGCTGACATCCCAGTTATGGGTGCACACAGTCTCCCTGGTAGCATGCACCATGGACTGGCCAGTGGCCTGTCTGCAGTTTGCATGTGTCTGGCTAGAACACCGTGCAGGGTCAGTAGCTGGGCACAGAATGTGCCTGCTGCTGGAAAATGTCAGATGGTGTTGGTGAGCTTAGGCTCTCAGGCCATACTGTCTGTCTGCCGCACCCTGAAATATGGATGCGTCCATAATAGCAGTGAGTGACCTGTAGGTTTTCTGTACCACAGCTGGACCCAGTCTGCTGATGGTGGCAGCTACACCCACCATAGCTGGGATGTAGAATGTGGATATGTTTTGTTTGGGGAAACTGTGTTGCACAGGGAAGGTTTGGTGGTCAGACATACCCGGCCTATAGGTCCTGTAACCTCCTCTCCCCCACCCCCCCTGCAAATATATCATGAAGGGCAGGCCACCCACACAGGATATGCCCCCTTCGGGAACATTGTAGCTCACAAGGCCCAGCTGGGTCTTGGAGACAGAAATGGTCAGATGTGCCAAACTATCAGACATTGGCAAACAAATTGATATGATGTATAGGCCATCTCAGCCAGGATAGGTGCTGTGTGTCTCACCTCACCCTCAGGGTGAGCAACAGACACACACACTGGGATGGTCAGTACCCACTCTGCACAAGAAACACAGAAGGTCAATGTCCAACACGAGGCCGAGGTGCTGTGGGGTTGCACACCCTATCACTGGACCATCACTAGACTGCTGCTTTGCATGTGCAGTGCATCATGGGTGCGACTGGATAGACTACACCCTGGTAACTGCAGCACAAAGTCTGCAGAGGTTATATTCTAGCCAGACAGACCTCACATCACAGCCACAGAGCTGTAGTCCCCTGGTGACTGCAATGCCTCTGAAGTGAAAGGTTGTTGGTTCAAATCCAAAGTGTGTGTGTATAAGCAAAGTGATTTATATATTGTCCTTGGCCCCTATACGCCGCCAGTCAGCAGCAGTGCAGGTCTGAATCTATATAATTATGCATGTCCTCTATACTGCTTTTTCCAAAGATCAAAGGCGGTGTACACTTAACATATAATGAACATGGTTTTACATGGAACAGCGCCTACATTGCATAAAAATAACATACATTGAAGATGACATTGTAACATATAGCAAACATTTTGAAGGTTCATGGGGACTGTCAAGCCTGGAATGTGTGTAATGTCCTGTAGTACTGGCAATTCCGAAACCATCACAGTGCATTAACCCAAGTCCACCCTATACGGTTGTGTAAGGAGCACATGATGCAGACAGCACTGTGAGGATCACAGAGATTCCAGCACTATTTCACAGTCAGGGACCTGTCACTGGCTGCACTCACCAAGAACCACACTGTGGATGGAAACATGCAACCTCTGGCTCCACAGGTATCAAGGTTAGGTGTGGGCCACAGCTCGATTGCTAAGAACAGATGCCTGTCTGGTGAAAGAGGCAGGCATGCAGACAGTGTGCAATGGTCACCAGGGGTGCGCTGTTCCATTGGTGAGAATGGTGTACTGCACATGATGTACGTAGCAGTGTGAGGGTCTTGCCAATAGCAGCACCTCTGTAATGTGGAAACCGGTCTGGGGCAGGTAACAATGTTGCAATGTATGAAGATATATGTCTGGTGCAGCACAGATGTACATGAAAAAAACCATGGCTACTGTTGCACTCAAGTATGAGAATGTGTGATGCCTGAGACAGGCAGTCCTGAGCTCAACTGGAAGATGTAACCCATGACGGCTGGTTAAGCAGTCCATGTATCAACCATTGAGCTATTTTGCAAAAACCAGGACTGTATGCCGTCACACATACCAAAGGATAATGTGCAGTGTGGTGACATGGGGACCCACATAGTCCTGTAATGTCCAACACGCAACCTACTTTGCGTGTGCAATGCTCATATATGAATCACCCCCCCAACCCCGATGGCAAACACCACAAAATGTCTGTCCAGACATGGAGATACACCACACAACATATTGCACTGGCACACACAACCCCCTATCACCAGGTTGAGTGACACCTGATGCTGATGGTTTGTCTGCACCCATAACTAGTAGTGTCTGAGCACTACCTGCTATGTGACACACATAGCACACCTCATCTGACAATGCATCAGCAATCAGTTGCTATGTGTCCAGAGGTTCAATACCACACTGTGTGGACAAGGGTAAACCATAATAATAATTGTTTGTCAAAGTGACATTAGAGACACCCCAGTAACTATGTAATTAGGCACAGAACAGTAAACATATTTTGAGCACAACCATTACTAATCAATATGAATGGTGCGTGTAGATAGTATTTGCAATTTGCAGACGCACAGCCATGCGGAGCGCAAGGGCGTGCAGAGATCTGACGCGCAGCCATGCGAAACGCACGTGCGCGATACGTCACGCGCAATTCCGGAAGTTGCGCCGGGAGCGTCCGCGCGTCACCACGCCCAGAAACAAACATGGCGTCCCGAACCAGGAAGCCGGCTTTCAGCCACAGAGAGCTGTGCCACCTGGGCTCCCTGATAGCCCAAAAGCAGCACAGGCTGTTCCCAGGGCCCTCCAGGAAAAAGAACATGGGGAGGGTCCTGAGGGCCTGGGAGAGGGTGACCAGGCGTTTTAACAGGCAGGCAGACCATCCACGGGAGGTAAGTGAATGGACCTAGGTCAAAATAAACATACACACATACAGGGTTGATGTCAGCTGTCCATGCTGTTGTAAGTAGTCTGTATAAGTTTAGTGTAGCAGGTGAAACACATGCCATATAAATGTGGTATCACATCTGATTGTGTGGCCATGTAGCCAGGTGTTGACGGTTTGTGCCAAAGAGGGCATGATGGCCCCCTGGCGTCATGACAGCTGCTGGTGTTGATACAGCAAAGCAGACTGTAACAAACCTAGGCCATGCATCTGCATAAGGAGCGTATGCAAACATCCTGTGTTGATGGCGGTATCTGCATCAGCAGGGTAACACATAGGGTTACCCATCAGGGGTGGTGCAATGTTAAGCACATGGGGCCTCAGACATACAGGTGATCTGGGGTTGTCTGCCAATGTTGTTTAATACATCCACCCTATCCTCAGGGGTCCAGAGAGCCCCTCAAAGTGTGCACTCAGTCACTCTGTGGATATGTGTGTGTGTCAGAATGTTCTGGGGATCACCATCACCATCTCCAGGAGTCTACAGGGCCACACAAAGTGGTCCCCACACCCAATGGGGATATGGCTGTGTGTACTGATGTAGTTGGAAGCATCCCCCTACCTCCCGGGGCCAGAGAGACCATCCAAAGTGGGCTCTGTGTCACCCTGGAGATATGGCTGTGTGTACTAATGTAGTTGGAAGCATCCCCCTACCTCCAGGGGGCCAGAGAGACCATCCAAAGTGGGCTCTGTGTCACCCTGGAGATATGGCTGTGTGTACTAATGTAGTTGGAAGCATCCCCCTACCTCCAGGGGGCCAGTGAGAACATTCAAAGTGGGCTCTGTGTCACCCTGGAGATATGGCTGTGTGTACTAATGTAGTTGGAAGCATCCCCCTACCTCCAGGAGTGCAGAGAGACCATCCAAAGTGGGCTCTGTGTCACCCTGGAGATATGGCTGTGTGTACTAATGTAGTTGGAAGCATCCCCCTACCTCCAGGAGGCCAGAGAGACCATCCAAAGTGGGCTCTGTGTCACCCTGGAGATATGGCTGTGTGTACTAATGTAGTTGGAAGCATCCCCCTACCTCCAGGAGTGCAGAGAGGCCATCCAAAGTGGGCTCTGTGTCACCCTGGAGATATGGCTGTGTGTACTAATGTAGTTGGAAGCATCCCCCTACCTCCAGGAGTGCAGAGAGACCATCCAAAGTGGGCTCTGTGTCACCCTGGAGATATGGCTGTGTGTACTAATGTAGTTGGAAGCATCCCCCTACCTCCAGGAGTGCAGAGAGACCATCCAAAGTGGGCTCTGTGTCACCCTGGAGATATGGCTGTGTGTACTAATGTAGTTGGAAGCATCCCCCTACCTCCAGGAGTGCAGAGAGACCATCCAAAGTGGGCTCTGTGTCACCCTGGAGATATGGCTGTGTGTACTAATGTAGTTGGAAGCATCCCCCTACCTCCAGGAGTGCAGAGAGACCATCCAAAGTGGGCTCTGTGTCACCCTGGAGATATGGCTGTGTGTACTAATGTAGTTGGAAGCATCCCCCTACCTCCAGGAGTGCAGAGAGACCATCCAAAGTGGGCTCTGTGTCACCCTGGAGATATGGCTGTGTGTACTAATGTAGTTGGAAGCATCCCCCTACCTCCAGGAGTGCAGAGAGACCATCCAAAGTGGGCTCTGTGTCACCCTGGAGATATGGCTGTGTGTACTAATGTAGTTGGAAGCATCCCCCTACCTCCAGGAGTGCAGAGAGACCATCCAAAGTGGGCTCTGTGTCACCCTGGAGATATGGCTGTGTGTACTAATGTAGTTGGAAGCATCCCCCTACCTCCAGGGGGCCAGAGAGACCATCCAAAGTGGGCTCTGTGTCACCCTGGAGATATGGCTGTGTGTACTAATGTAGTTGGAAGCATCCCCCTACCTCCAGGAGTGCAGAGAGGCCATCCAAAGTGGGCTCTGTGTCACCCTGGAGATATGGCTGTGTGTACTAATGTAGTTGGAAGCATCCCCCTACCTCCAGGAGTGCAGAGAGACCATCCAAAGTGGGCTCTGTGTCACCCTGGAGATATGGCTGTGTGTACTAATGTAGTTGGAAGCATCCCCCTACCTCCAGGAGTGCAGAGAGGCCATCCAAAGTGGGCTCTGTGTCACCCTGGAGATATGGCTGTGTGTACTAATGTAGTTGGAAGCATCCCCCTACCTCCAGGAGTGCAGAGAGACCATCCAAAGTGGGCTCTGTGTCACCCTGGAGATATGGCTGTGTGTACTAATGTAGTTGGAAGCATCCCCCTACCTCCAGGAGTGCAGAGAGACCATCCAAAGTGGGCTCTGTGTCACCCTGGAGATATGGCTGTGTGTACTAATGTAGTTGGAAGCATCCCCCTACCTCCAGGGGGCCAGAGAGGCCATCCAAAGTGGGCTCTGTGTCACCCTGGAGATATGGCTGTGTGTACTAATGTAGTTGGAAGCATCCCCCTACCTCCAGGAGTGCAGAGAGACCATCCAAAGTGGGCTCTGTGTCACCCTGGAGATATGGCTGTGTGTACTAATGTAGTTGGAAGCATCCCCCTACCTCCAGGAGTGCAGAGAGACCATCCAAAGTGGGCTCTGTGTCACCCTGGAGATATGGCTGTGTGTACTAATGTAGTTGGAAGCATCCCCCTACCTCCAGGAGTGCAGAGAGACCATCCAAAGTGGGCTCTGTGTCACCCTGGAGATATGGCTGTGTGTACTAATGTAGTTGGAAGCATCCCCCTACCTCCAGGAGTGCAGAGAGACCATCCAAAGTGGGCTCTGTGTCACCCTGGAGATATGGCTGTGTGTACTAATGTAGTTGGAAGCATCCCCCTACCTCCAGGAGTGCAGAGAGACCATCCAAAGTGGGCTCTGTGTCACCCTGGAGATATGGCTGTGTGTACTAATGTAGTTGGAAGCATCCCCCTACCTCCAGGAGTGCAGAGAGACCATCCAAAGTGGGCTCTGTGTCACCCTGGAGATATGGCTGTGTGTACTAATGTAGTTGGAAGCATCCCCCTACCTCCAGGAGTGCAGAGAGACCATCCAAAGTGGGCTCTGTGTCACCCTGGAGATATGGCTGTGTGTACTAATGTAGTTGGAAGCATCCCCCTACCTCCAGGAGTGCAGAGAGACCATCCAAAGTGGGCTCTGTGTCACCCTGGAGATATGGCTGTGTGTACTAATGTAGTTGGAAGCATCCCCCTACCTCCAGGAGTGCAGAGAGACCATCCAAAGTGGGCTCTGTGTCACCCTGGAGATATGGCTGTGTGTACTAATGTAGTTGGAAGCATCCCCCTACCTCCAGGAGTGCAGAGAGACCATCCAAAGTGGGCTCTGTGTCACCCTGGAGATATGGCTGTGTGTACTAATGTAGTTGGAAGCATCCCCCTACCTCCAGGAGTGCAGAGAGACCATCCAAAGTGGGCTCTGTGTCACCCTGGAGATATGGCTGTGTGTACTAATGTAGTTGGAAGCATCCCCCTACCTCCAGGGGGCCAGAGAGAACATTCAAAGTGGGCTCTGTGTCACCCTGGAGATATGGCTGTGTGTACTAATGTAGTTGGAAGCATCCCCCTACCTCCAGGAGTGCAGAGAGACCATCCAAAGTGGGCTCTGTGTCACCCTGGAGATATGGCTGTGTGTACTAATGTAGTTGGAAGCATCCCCCTACCTCCAGGAGTGCAGAGAGACCATCCAAAGTGGGCTCTGTGTCACCCTGGAGATATGGCTGTGTGTACTAATGTAGTTGGAAGCATCCCCCTACCTCCAGGGGGCCAGAGAGACCATCCAAAGTGGGCTCTGTGTCACCCTGGAGATATGGCTGTGTGTACTAATGTAGTTGGAAGCATCCCCCTACCTCCAGGAGTGCAGAGAGGCCATCCAAAGTGGGCTCTGTGTCACCCTGGAGATATGGCTGTGTGTACTGATGTAGTTGGAAGCATCCCCCTACCGCAAGGGGGCCAGAGAGGCCAACCAAAGTGGGCTCTGTCACCCAGGTGATATGGTGCAGTGTGACACAGCAGATGAGCCAATCACCCGTATCTCAGGCACACATGATACATGCGTTGTGTGGGCAGGGCGTCAACATGTTGCAATGCTGTATCCTGATGATGATGCGCCCTGGCACACACAAGACCCTGGTGGCGGGGGAGCTGAACGTGACGGAGGGTATGTCAGGCAAATGTGTGCAATAAGGTATAGTGGTCTGGCTGCACGGCATCCGCAGTCCAGGGGCCACATAGCCCAGGACAAACACTGTAGATGTATGGAGATGATATGTAGGATGCAGATCTGGATGCGCGTGAGCAAATACCCACACACAGTATCTCCAAGAACCAGGTCACAACCTCTGCAATGGCAACCTGTCTACAGCTATGTATGTTGATTCAGGTCGCTCCTACCCACAGCCCACAGGCATACCGCCCCTGTGTGCATAGGTATCTCACAGATGCCCTTGAAAGGTTGCAAGCACACAGTCAGGTTGGCCCAGATAGCCTAAGAGGCACACATGACCAGAGGTGCGAATAGCCCATAGTGTGTGCAGTGACACCTCCCAGACACATACACGACACAGGTTAGAGGAACATATGAACACCCGATACGCCTGTTTGGGACAGATGCCTGTCCACCATGACCAGTATGCTATGTCCAACATTTGCCAAGGTTGGACTGACGTAGCTATCAACATCCCCATGACATACAGGATACACTGATCCTGTAGTGGTATGGCAAGTGACATCTCTGGCTATGTACAAAGGCATGTGTCATGGACGTGTCCCCTGCCAAGGTGCATAGGGGAACCCACCCAATGTCTTATGTGTCTCCAAACACCCATGTGTGCTGGTAAATACTGTTGCCATTGGTCGTGGAGTGCATGGCATGTGTACATAGTGTGACCCCAAATGTGTATGATGTAACACCCACAGGGTGACAGGGCTGAGCATGGACACCATCAGTGGCCACAACACATGGACATGGCAATGCCATGTCTCTCAAGGGTGCCAAAGGGAAACAGATATGTGCGCTATGGGAGACCTGCACAATGCACATAGGTGTGACTGCACACATGGCAACACACACAGCTAGGCATGTAGGTTGTACTGGGTACAGCTACACATCTGGAACAAGCAGGAATGAGCTGACACATGATGGTACCTGATGGCCTGTTGAGGCCAGCATGCCACAGCTCCCCACCAGACATCTGGTAAGCACAGGGGGGGATCACACAGCACCTGTCACCGTCCCTGATGTCAGCCCAAAATGCTGCACCCCAGATCATTAGGTTAGTCCGACTCCCCATCTCTGTGTCCCTGTATGTGCACTACACCCGACGTTATAGCCATCCCTGTGTCTGTGTCTGCTGATGCCGCCAGAACCGTTGATACTGGTGTATGTGAAAGACCCTCACCAGTGGTTGTGTGGACCTCACCGAAGCACAAGACAAGGGGGTCCTTGGCAATGACACACCCATGTCCTCACAATATCTGTGCCCAGTCCAAAGCCACAACACCAGCATGGAAGCCACGCCCTGTGTCAGGGGACGGACGTGGGGGGTGCTGATCCCTCCCCAGTCACTGTCAGCCATGCCCAGTGTGCTGACTGCCGAGGGCCCGCATGTGCGATGTCACGATGATTGTACAGTGGGTTGGCACACAGGGGTGGTAGGCTGAAGCAGGCAGCCAGGCACAGTGGCCACCACCACACAAACATGGCTGGGTGGGGAGCAATGTCCCCTGTGCAGCCCCATGTTCCCTGTGTATCACATCTGACACAACATACAGTGTGCTGGTTCTAAAGGGGTCCCGAACCCTAGCACATGGGGTTTCCCTGGTGGTGGGACTGAGGAGCGCACACTGCACAAACATCCCTGGTGGTATCACTGGCCATGAAAAGCGACTCAGTGCCCACAGCAAGGTATGGGGTCAGCAGATGTGTCTAAACCCCATGTGCCATGCTGAGTGGCATGGGCTGTGACAGTTAAATAGACACACGCAGAGCAAGTGTCACCAGCGCACAGGGTGCTGGCCACAAAACATGCTAGTGCAGCTAGCCGTGCCCCAACAGGGTATCTGTAACCACCCCATACCACACACATGGTGTGACTACAGGCCACAAAGATGATGGCCACAGCATGGGCATATGGACCATCAGTGCATGTGTTTGGCATGTGGTACCCATTGGTGCAGGGTCACACCTGGTAGTATGTGCCTCTGTCCTAGTACCGCAGTCTGCCACATCCCCCAGGGACAATACACGTCCAACCCGCTGTGTTGACCAGTGAATGTGACCACTCAGAGGATAGTACTGTCAATTGCAAGGGGGTGCCTGCATGTCCCAACACACAACTGTTGTTGGGCGATGACATGTCCCACCAGGGGCTGCCATGTCCTGTGGGCAGGGTCCAATCACGTGCAGTCACAACTGATGTACAACACCGGACACATGAGGTAGACAACCCCACCATACACAGACCCCATGGGAGGATGCTACACCTACAGGAAACCCAAACGTGCAGGTTATCCCCATGAACAGGATGGCATACACCCCCAACAACCCCCCACATGCCGTACAGCTATATAACAGCTATGCTGCGTTGACGTCACCTGCGTCCCCAGAGAAAAGGCACCCTAATCGTACCAGTGTGGGGTACGCAGGTATGCTGAGGACAGCATGACACAGAGGACATGCCGTGAAACAGCTTGGTAGGTGCCCATGAACAATGATGCCTAGCTCGCAGTTTGTGCCATGCATCCCTGCTGTCACCCAGGATACTGTCCAGAACCCTGTTCCCTGTGGATGGCATGGATGTGGGTCTGCCAACATCGCTGACACCTAGATGCGCACCTCACACATGACAAGTGTGAGGGCCAGGTAGGCCATGTCAGGCATGCCTGTGGCAAACGAAAATCATGCTTACAGTGTCGCATTGGAATGGTGACGGGGCATAGTTAGGGTCCCTGCCATTGACATTGTGGCACGGACCTGTGGCTGCATTGCTGCACCAGCAATGGACCACCTGTCATAGGATGAGGTGTGATCCACCCCCTGTATGTGTCTCCCACTGTCAAGCACAATCCCCATGCAAACATCCCGAGCGTGGATGCTGACAGGCCAGTCCTGGCCAGGTGGTCCCAGAAACGATGCGTGCGCAACTGAAGGACCACCCACAAACCCCCTCTGTGCAGCACGAATGGATGCTAGCAGTCAGATGCCCAACATGGCACACCCCCAGCTTAAGATGATATAACTGGCAGCGACACACAAAACATCACATGTGGGAGACACCCAGACGTATATGGTCCACCAGCGACACCACCCACAGGACCCCAGGGTACCTGGTGAGTTCTCCCCCCCCCCTTGCCCATCCACGGAAACATCTGTAGTCTATCCCATGAGGCCCATGTCCACCCATGCATGTGTTGTGGGACAGACCATAGGACGCCTGGAACATGCCCAGCACATGAGGCAGCCCAGGAGACACCCCCGAACAACCCCTCCACCCACAACATAACATCGGAACACTTCCCAGAAGCAGACCCCATCAGACCCCAGGGGATATGTGTGAGAGAGGTCAGGAGGGATACACGTGTTAGCACCCCAAGAAATGGACGGTGTGTTCCACAGCCCCTATCTGTGCACACCTGAGTCAACCGGAGGGAGCAGACACATCTGGGAGCCCACAGGACTGGCCAGGTCTATCCCTGCGATAGGTGGACATATGTCACGACCTTAAACATTTATTACCATTCCCCCACAGGCCACACTAACCCCCCCACCCGAGCACATGGATGACGGCAACCATGTGCACAGCCACCCCTCAGTCCGTCAGTCCACAGAGTATCCCCTATATTGGTAGGGGTGGGGCGGCTCAACACACAGCTCACACCCTGGGTCCAGACACAGCACACACAGTATGCACATGGTGCATGGCTGTGAAAGCTGCCGAGCTGTGTGGCAGGGCACATGTGTATAACCACACCTGGACGTGATGGACATCTGGAAAAAGCCACTGCAGGGGGTAGGCCTGCTTCCCCTCCCACACACCAGGTCCATGCTACGATGTATGTGGTTGCAGAGATACCCTGGGAGCTGGCACAGCCCCTCGCACATCTCATTGTGGTCACACGAGCATGACAGCTTCGCAGACTGACAACAACACACCAGCTGCAGCTGTGACATCCCTGCATTGTGCACATTGGAACATGGGACCTGCAAGTAAATCACCACCTAGACCCTGAAATGCACCAGCAGGTGGGTCACATGGACGCATCATGGGCCCCACCCTAGTCTGTCTGTGTGCATGTCAACACACGAGCAACGACATGGAGACTGCAGATGACCAACAAGGGCCAGTACTGCTCAGCTGGGGGCCCACATAGGGATGCTCTGTGTGATAGGGATGCTGTGAAACACCAATCACAAACATACACATCCCTGAGCCAACCACCATAGGGAATGTCACAGATCCCTAATGTGTGGGTGAGCTGCCACACAGGGCACACACATTATGGGGTGCATACCCTGCCAATGGTGCCCAGGGGGCGCCACCAATGGTGACAATGTCCCACGTGAAGCATGGGACCACAGACACACCCACCATGGACAGCTGCTGTCAATGCACAGCTGGGATGTGTCTGGCAAGGTAGATCATCTCCCCTAGGTGATATTTCCCCCCCTCATCCACTGTGTGTCTGTCACGCCCCACCGGTTGCCCCCGTCGCTCCTCTCCCTCTGTCCATCATTGTGGCAAAACCATTCCACCAATGTCATGTGTGGCTGTGGTGATATGGGTGGGTCAGCATGCAGTCAACATGTGATGCTGCTGAGAGCTGCCCTATGTGACACTGCATGTGTGTGCCAGCTAGGCTCGTCTGATACTGCTGTGACACAGCTGTGCAAACCTACACCCACATGTCCAAGGCAAGGGCATCCGGGGTTGTGTCACGCAGCTGTATATGCCACAAACAGCAGGGGTGGTGCTGCAGGTACATGCGTCACACACAGGGCAATGTAATCTGGTTGTCTGCTCCAGTGACAGGTGTTAGGTGCTGACCACAGACAACGTTTATATATCCACAGGTGGAGGACCTGAGGAAAAAAGCGCGGGAGCTGCGGCATTACCACCCGGAGTTCCTGGAGAGGTGCAGGACGGAGCGACAACAGCACCATGATGGTCAGTATTGCCAGGGCTAGGTTGCAGGTCAGGTCGGCCATGGGACCACCAGCCTGTGTCTCACCTGTATCTGTAAATGTTGTATGTGACACACATGGATGTGCCCTGATGTCTGTCATCCTTCACAGACAGTGATACCAGCGATGGGGCGCCACACACATCCAGCTATTGCCTGCGCAGACCCACCAGCCGGCACGCGAGGCAGGAGGAGCCAGACGCGGAGGAACAGGAGGGGCCGACGGAGGAAGAGGAGGAGGTGGCCATGGAGGCGGAGCCACTCCATGTGACAGATGTGGGGGAGGAGGAGGGGGAGGAGGAGGACATCACCCCACCCACCCATGACCAGGGGGAAGAGGAGGAGGAGGAGGAGGACGATGATGTCCTGATAGTGGGTGCAGGGGAGGGGGGAACAGGGGGTCTGGGTGGAGGCAGGGTGGGGGGAGGGAGGGGCACGGACAGGCCAGGGAGGGCGGGGGGAGGGTGCACAGGGAGGGGGGAGGGGCGGGAGGGGGGTGTTGGCAAACACAGCCCAGCACAGGGCCGAGGGGGCAGCAGCCAGACACTGCAGGCATCTGAACGGCATGGGTGGCAGCATGAGCGTGCACCACCCAGGGCCACTGTCACACCACATGCACATGCCAGCACACAGACTGCAGCCACTGTGTGTCTGTGTGCTGGCAGGTGCATGGACGAGGTGTTAGTGGCCCTGGCTGATGCACGACATGACACCCATGTCGTGTTACATGCGGTGCAGTCTCTGACTGTGGCTGTTCGGCAGGTGGCAACTGATGTGGTGCATTTGGCATCCCGGTTACCACCTGCCGAAGAGCATCACAGGTACCAGCGATGGAACCTGTGATGCCGCCATGTGCCCTGTGCTGGGCTGTGTTGACCCCCCTGAGTGTGTGTTGTTGGTTGGCCATGTTGGCCATTGTTAATGTTGGCCCAAATAAAGGTTACATAGTTTCGTAACCCAATGGTCACGTGTCATTCCTACATTCAACATGTATGCAAGCACGGGATATGTATTGCGACCTGCAGGGCCAGGTGGGGCGGACTTGGGTGTCATACGTGTCGTGCGCGCACATGCAGTCAGAGGGGCCATATATGTGTGGGGCTGTGGGTACGGGGTGGGGCCATGGGATGCCGCCTGGCGGGGGTCCACCCAAATTACACTGACACATGGATGTGTGCTATGTAGCCCCATGTGTTGCTGACTGCCTGGACCACCTGACACATGACACCCCTGTCTGCCTTATGATAAGGAAGCTTATCATAGCTCAGGTAGGAGCTATAGAACATATGATGTGACCCTGAACAAGCAACCTGTCAGTTCTGGTAGAAGCAATAAAACAGAGTTGTCACATAAAAGACTACCAGTCCCAGATTGCACCAGGTTTCCAGCAGCCATGAGAGGGGCTGTCGTGAGGAAATGTGTGTGCAAACAAGAGAGCTATGAGGTAATCCCTAAGCACTCATCTCAAAGGGCTGGGCCTGATTCAAGACAGCTGCGCTGTGTTAGGGAGCAGCACACATTAGAACAGGATACGAAAATAGCTTATTCGTCAGATAACAGTTTCAAGAACAGCTACAGCAACTGCTACAGAGGGAGGAAGAGATACAGAGACAGAGACAGCAACGGCTACAAGCTCAAGCACCAGTATCACCTGGTGAAACAGAAGCCATGCCATGCAGATAGAGAGAGAAGGAAACTCTCTGGATGGAAGAGAGGAAAGGCCATTGGAAGGTCTGGGAGATTCCAAGCCAGTACTCATACTGGGAGGTAGTCCAAAAGCCAGCAGAGTCCATTGCACAGGAGTCAGCCAGAGGAATGGGGTGGCAGAGATAGGAATCACCAGTGGCCACCTGTAAGAGAGAAGACTGCATGTGGAAGGGACGTTCAGACCAAGGCCAGAAGGTATGTGAGAGGAGATCCAGTGTCCAGGGATCAAGATTGGAAGGCTGGACATCAGAATTGGGTTACATATTGGCCAGGCTATACAGAGAGGAATAATGATAGCAGGAGAGGCTCAGGTATGAACACTGATCCAGACCCTATCTATAATAGAGAATGGCAGCAAGGGAATAAGCATTCTCATGATAGTGCCTTAATGAAAGACTCGTCTGTGCCAACGTATGACACTGACCCTATGCTGATTGATACAGCAGATGAACGTACAGTTTATATGGACTGTTCTCTATCTAGATGCTATTGCTAGCTGTCTCTGAGCAAACACATCAGCCATCACAAAGAAACCTAACTTTGTTCTTTATTCCCACTGCAAACAGCTCTTAAAGCAGGATTTGGGCTCACACAGTAGCAGCCAGCCAGCTAAAGGCTTTCAGCTGGTCCATTGATAGTAATGAGGGCTGCACATGATTGTGTGTGTGAGCAAGGGAGAATCACTGCTGAGATCGGCGTGGAAAATAAGCAGAGGTTAACCTAACCAGCAAAGTGTATTCTTTACATTGTGCCTTCATATGTGTGAATTATCTGCTAATAAAACATTAGCTAATTGCCTGACATGCTGAAGGTGTTGTCTGGATTACTTTGTGACCGTTTGTTATCCATTTGTAACACTGCAAGCAAGTAACCTCATTTATAGTGCTATCAGGCATACATGTGCTGGGTGAATTAAACCCCATCAATAAAAGAGGTATGTTATTGATCTTACCACATGGTTTCACAACTCAAATTATTGTCATCAGCTGTGTTTGGGAGTGAATGAACTACAATACCCACAATACCTGCAGGAATCATATGTATATATGCATCGTCAAGATTGTGTAAGCTCTCACCCTCGGCAGCCGTCTGACAGCCGTTACCACCCACATGCCCGAGGGGTGTGCCATGACGTGCAATGTGCTTTGCAAGCAGGGGCGAATGTCAGGCAGCTGCACACAGTGGCGAGTGTAGGTAGGGGACAACATTACTATGGAACACATCAGTACGCGTGAGGTCTGGGAATATGCACCCTCCCTGACCATGGGTGTGTGTGAGCAGCACCCAGCTCCTGGCCCTGGGCAGCTGACACACCCTGTGAGGGTCACAGCCATCCTGTTGTGCCAGTGCTGCAGGTGTCACTGGCCAGCCAAGCCACACATTGGCAACGTGCTAAGGGTAAAGGGTAAATGGTCATGGACCAACCATGCATGTGCACAATACATACGGGACCACAGGTGCACAAATATGCTACAGACCTGGCACACACTGTTTGCTACATATTTATTTGGCTAAGGTTACTTTTGACGGCGCGGCCGACCACGCCTGGCCTGACCCATCCCCCCCACCCTCTGCAGTGCAACACCCTCCCCCTGTGAAGATGGAGGCGCTCGTGGCCGAGGAGCCGGTGCCGGTGCTGGTGCTGGTGCTGCTGCTGGTGCCGGTGCATGTACCCCCTGCTGTCTTGCCGCCAGCATCCCCTCCAGGGCTACACACATGCGTTCGTAAGGTATAGCTCTCACCACCTCTGTGAGGCCCTGTATCTGTGCGGTCGACTGGTCCAGCTTGTTGCATACGACATCAATGGATGCTCTGATGTCCATCAACGCCTCACGCAGGCCTGTGTGTGAGACAGAGCGTTGTATGAGAGATAGTCCGTGGTCTGGGAACTACATCAACACAGTGACAGGTTGCACATCATCACCAGGGCTAGTACTGTGGTGTGGCTTACCCCTGTAGACAAAGGTGTGTGGCGATGTGGCAGCGTGTGCCCCACTAGTGTGGGGAGACCCCACACACAGCACACGGTCCACACTCAGAGATGTTCTGATGCACGTGACCCATGTGGCTGTGCTGAATCACACATGTAATGCATGGTCTGCTACGGTTGTGCATCCAGGGGACTGAACACATGTTTCAAGGACATGGGAGCTGATGGCTGATACAGGGACAGGGACAACAAATGCATACCATCACAGGTGTCCCCGAAAGGGTGGGGGTCAGGGGGACAGGGTGGGGCCACAGTGCAGCAGGAACACAGACCTTTGACAGGTCCATGTTGGAGGGGGCTCAGGTCACAGGGGGGCGATGTGTGCATTGGTACAACAGACCCTCACTGGCGTATGTGCACAGCTGCAGCATCCGTCTGGCAATGATGTTAGGAGAGGGTACGGGCCATGTTGTGTGATGGCAGGGACATGTTGTTTGTGGGGAGGGACATGGTACCAGTGCGTACTACCTGGGCAAGACAAGCGGCGGGCATGGTCCGATAGGATTGGACAAGAGATGGATCCGCAGGGGCTGTCTGCCCCACACACATACAGGCAATGTAATGCTGGTTATGCACATAGCAGGTGCTGCCCCATGGGGTGTGGTGCGTCACAACACTGCATGGAGGGGGGGAGTGCCGTGACCTGCAGATGGGTGTGCACCTGCGGGGTATGGTCCAACGCTATACACAACAGAGGACAGCACATGACCAGTGTGTCCATGTAGGTGACCGACCCAGCTGTGCAATGTGGGGGCATATTGTCATGTCCCCACGAGGGGTACATGTTATTGCACACATTGATATGTCATGCACGACATCGTATATGTGCGCAATCAGGGGGCCCGGTGGGACATGTCCCTCACCCGGGCCAACTCTACATTGTCCCTGACCTGGACATCTGGTGGGTGCCAGGTATCTGGGTGTCTGGACAGGCCTTGTCTGCTGTAGGGCTATCATATTCTGGCGGGCAACAACATCTCTAGCATGGTGTGACAAGGGGCAGTGGGCCACAACAGGTGCAGGGCTTCATAGGGCATGGTGGGTCTGTCCCAGTTCCCCCGGACAATGTGGCAAATGCCATTCATATGCGTGTGTGTCAGCTGCATGTGTGCGATGCGGAAGACTATTGCTAGGTCAATGCATGTATGCATCCCCTGTCTGTTAACATGTGGCCGCTGTCAGACAGATGCCTGGGTGTGATTCATCCCAGGCCTGTCAGGGGTATATACTAATATGTTGCGCAGGGGTATGTGGGGGATGTAGCCCATCTATGACAGACACAGCTGCTCACACTGATCAGTTATGCCTCCTCAGGTGTGACGGCAACAGGATATTGCTATGTGGGGTGACGTCCACCAACACAGATATGCCTGGTAGCACACACAACAGGATACCTGCTGTCAGTGTTAGATGTGCGGTGACACGGGGCAGGGGTGTCAACAGTTGGACATGTCAGGGAATCCCCAGAGATGTGTGCAGACCTGTCTGTACACAGCATGGCTTTTGATGTGCAGGCTGTGGCAAGGTTATCCATACCAAGCATCGGAACACAAACATAGGAACATGGGAACATGAGATATGCCATACATGGTCACACCAGGGTCCATCAAGCACAGTATGCTGTTTCTAACAGTGGCCAATCTAGGTCATATGTACCTAGCTGTCTCCCCAAGGGACAGTGGTCCCACAATGCTTGTCTTTGATCAAGTAGTGATATCCAGGGTAACGTCCTAATGATGGTTTATGGACCTTACCACAGGTACCTGTCCAAACATGTTCTATACACAGCTCCACTAACAGCCTTTACTACATCCTCAGTCAGAATATCCCAGCGTTTGAGTACACGTTTTGTGTAAGACGACATCCTGTTATCAGTTGTAAATAGATAACCCTGTCGCTCCAGTGCATGTCCCCCAGCCTCTAGATATTCTGATAAGGTGTTCAGGTCATCTATGTCTACCCATTCCACACCGTCCATGGATATGTAGACCTCTATCACTTCTCCCCTCAGCGGTCTCTCTCCCAGGTTATAGAGCACCAACCTTTTTAGCCTCACCTCATAGGAGTGGACTCCCATCCCCTTTGCCATTTTGGTGGCCCTTATCTGACCCACCTCTGTATTTGCTAGATCCCAATTCATTTTACGGTGACCAGTATTGCACACAATATACAGGGTGTGTCATCAACATGGAACGCTATAGAGGCATGTTAACATATGTTGTTATAACTGACATTGCTGTCCAGATCATACCTATCGCCCTTTATGATAATTTGGCCGCCGCTGCACTATGGGCCAAGGGTATGAATATGGTATCTGCAATGACGCCTACAACATCTCCCTGGGTGGTGGCGCCAAATGTTGAACCCAGCATCATGACACCATAGTTTGGGTTGGGCCTCCCTAGGTGCATATCCCTGCACCTCACCACATTATCCCTCATCTGCCATTCTGATGCACAGTCCCCCAGTTTATCAGGGTCCTCTTGCATGTATCCGCAATCCCTGTGGGTTTCAGCAACCTGACATTGTTGTGTGTCATGTGCATATCTGTTAACTTCACCTGTCACACCACCTTCCAGGCCATTGAGGACTATCTGAGGAAGCAGCAGACCCAGCACAGATCCCGGTGGTACACCACTATTCACCTTTCCCCATTGGGGAACCTGGCCATTTAGCACCACTCTCAGCTTCATATCTTCCAACCTGTTCACGATACACAATGGTACACTGCCTCCCATCCCAGGTATCTTCAGCTTTGCAAACGGTCTCTCATGCGGGACCATGTCAGAGGGTCCCTGCCAGTCCAGATACACAGCATCAACCGACTCACCTTTGTCCACCTGCCTCTTCACACCCTCATTATAACATAACTGATTAGTGGGACAGGATCCTCCTGGTCTAAAGCCACGTTGGCTGTCCCCCATCAGGTTGTGCCTATCTACCTGCTGAGTACATATATTCATTATGATGGTATCTACCATTTGTCACGGTACTGACATCAGGCTCAACGGTCTGTGTGTTCCCGGATAACCCCTCGATCCCTTTTTACAAACCATACCCATACCCATAACCATATCCGTGACCCAGAACATCACCATACCCATAGCCAACGCCGTATGGATCACCTGTTCTCTGCAGGTTGACCTTCCATCTCCCACACATGGACTCCTGGGTCATTGCATCAGGGCACACATTCATGTAGGTACGGCTCAATTGATAGCAAGTACCCAGCTCATCATCCACCTGGCCTGCCTCCCACTGCGTGGCTATCAGTCATACCCAGGGGCCTCACTGGGTGGATTTGATAGCAGGTTTGTATGTCTGTGCGATGGTAGGTGTACGTTCCAACATATTATGACATAACGGATGTGGACATGCGGTAATCCATGTATCCCCAGCCTGTACCATGGGGCTCCTCCCCCCCGTCAACAGTTATGTTTCCATATGAGGGCCTGACACAGCGGGATTCCCCAATGTAGACGGTCATGCTGCATACGTATTTCCCAGCTGTCCTCCAGGGGTGTAGCCAGGGCATAGGTCAGTGTTTCCACCTGTGCTCCCATCGCTGTGAGGGTTCCTCGCCAGATATTCTGGCCATTATGTTCACCAGTTACCATGTCCAGCCGCCCAACACAGTTCCAGGGACACCGGCACTCTCGTCACATACCATCTGGCACGTGTCCCTGGGTCCCTATGACGTGCAGACACCGCTGGCAGAGGTACCGTCTGGAGATGCCTAGCTCTACAGCACCATTTCCCTGACCCTCACCACTACTCTGATGTGGGACTGCCTTCTGATTGTGTCCCAGTACACGTACCTCTCCTGCGTCGGCGCCACCTCACAGCGCATCGTCGCATCATCCCTCGAAGGGTCACATGCCATCTCTGTCTGTACACTGTGTCCTTTGCATCCGCTGATGTCGCTGGGGATCCTGATCATGCTCCCTGACATGATAGTCCACTGTAGATGGCACTCCATGTGGCCTATGCCTTGTTGTGTGCTCCACCCTAGCACTGCACAGCTGTGCTGACTCAGGCCCTGACCTTTGTGGTGTGTAGTTGGGTTACACCTCATAGCCCTCTTGCATGGACACACGGTACCACACACCAGCTCCTTTTTTGTCTCTGGGGACCCTGGTGCATTCTGGGAGCGGTGGTGTGTCATCGCAGGTACCTGCTGTCACATGCCATACAGGACTGACAGTTTGCTTGTCCAGGGTCACTCACCCTATCAGGGGCTCGCTCCTGACCTAGGACACGCTCGCTCCTCACCAGGTTCACACAACACTGCAGTTATGCCGGCATATGACTGTGTTCATTGGCCCTCAAATGGTGTGCTGTTTGTTACCTGACCACCCGCCACCCAAGGCCATACCCCTGTGTCTATTCCGCCAATATGCCACGTACATAACCCTCACCAGTAGCAGCTGTTGATGTACAATGTGACAAACAACACAATCACATCACACAGGGAACAGTTACATATATCTTGTGTATGTGACCACCTCATGCCACCCACCTTCAGCATTGTGTGCTCCACCTGCGCCATGGCTGCGCAACTCAGACATCAGAACGTCCATCATGTGGCTGGAAGGGGCCTGCAGCTGTTGTGGTGGGGGACCCATAGCCTGGCTGTCAACAGGCTGCTGCATGTTTCCGGCCATCCCAAGTGATGATCCACTGGTCCTGGGGGGCGAGGGCTGTGGGCCAGTTGCATCTGTGCGTGCGCCTGATTGCTGGGCCTCTCTGTCCTCCCGGGTCTCAGCCACATCCTCGTCTGGCTCATCTACATCCTCCCCCTGCTCAGCCTCATGCGCACCCATGCTGCTGTAGTCACCTGTGATGTGAGCAATAGAGGGGGGCTGTGATATGTATCAACGCAACAACTGTATATCCGCTTGTGCTGTGGTCAACACATACATGCGGTGATGTTGGCATGCATACTGCTTACACACTCACCTGATTCCTTCAACAACCCATACGGTAGTGCCATGTCCCCTCACCTCGGGTACAGGTGGGTGCAGTGTCCCTGTCTGTGTGTTCTGATTGGCAGTAAGGTGCTCATAGTCGCAGATCCCTTCCTGCCCCCGTCCCATACCTCCCTCCCTATGTGCCTCTCATGTCACCGTTTGCCCTTGGTTACCCTGTGGTCGCACCCGCCTCTGCCACCCCCTTTCAGAGTGTGCAGGGCCATTATATTGGGCATGCGACCATGACGGATAGTGTTCTGCGCGGTGCGTGACATTCAGGGCTGTGGGCTGGGATGCTGTGCAGTAGACCCTTATAGCACCGTCATGCGTTTGGCCACACACATGCAGTGCCTGGCAGCTCACATGTTCCCTATACATGCCTTGCTGCATGTCCACACATTAATACAGGGTACGTCATAGACTGCTGTGGGGGTGGGGGTGTGTCTTATTGCCATTACCAGATATGGGACAGGTGGGGGTACGGATGGGATGAGGAACATGTGGTAACTGTGTCCTGCGACCTGGCCCCACATCAGGGTTTGTGTTAGGACAGCATACCCACATGCCCTATTGGGGATGGCTACAGGGTGTGGCGTGTGAGACACATACGGGGTGTGGGGTTGCACGAGGCTGCGTGGTCTGCAATGCTGATCACAGGTATGTCCTGTGAGCTACTTGGTAGCGGTGTGTGTTGGTGGGCAATGACAGCAATATACATGGATGTGTGCTGAACGTGTCATCCTATGCGTCACAACATTACCTTGCCCGGACATCAGTCTGCTAGATTGGCACATCAGTCCTAGTCCTATCGCTGTGCGACCTTCAACAGTTACGCAGTCACGGGATGGAGCGGATGCTCCCTGGTACACAGCGGTCCGTGGAGATACCCTCGTCCCATTACGGAACCACGGGAAACACTGGCATCGCTAACATGGATATGTTGCCCTGGGAACAGTCAATAGCCACCCATCTGCTAGCCGCACGGCAATCTCAGTGTCAATGACATGGTAACACTATGATACCATGTGGAGATCTCACAATGGTCCACGTGCACATTTGTAACTAGTTTGGACCCTGTCTAGGGGGCCATCCCCAGGGCCCCAAGCGGAGATACACCCTCAGGACTTTGCAACTCACCTACACTCTCGGTTGTGCCTTATCAACAGTCCCTCAGTGACAATCACTACACCTGTGCAGGATGTCCCTGGCACCATCTCACCATTCTGTTTCCCTTCCGACAAAGGACATGAGGGCACCATTGCAGCCCTATTCATCTCCACCTCCCAGTCCGATCCATGCTATGCCTCCTGGGTCAAGGGGCTTCACAGGCACGTCGGCCCAGTGATCGACAACATCATGTCCCTTTCCTTCACAACTGGATCATTACCTGCAGGCCTTTGGCATACCTCAGCTATACCCCTGTTGCCAGACTGCAATGTGTACCCTCCACAGTTGGGTTCCTATGGACCCATCTCTGGCACACCTATACTTGCTGAGATGATGGGAGACGTGGACGTACGACAGCTACAGGGACATATTGATTGTGCTGCACCACTGGACCCCTGCCAACATGGCCTCAGGGACCTCCATGGAGTTGACACCCTCCTCACCATACTCCTCAGTTAGCTGATGTATGGCATAGATGATATCCAACTGGGTTGCCACCTCCCAACTCTGGACGTCCCTGCAGCGCGTGATTCAGTGACACACAACCTCCTAGTGGCGGGAATAATTGTGAAGGGCATCACTGGAACAGTGCTTATATGGTGCAGGTCCGATCTGTAGCGAGGGTGGCAGCATGTCGGCTCAGTGGACAGTACATCTCAACCCTTCCACCTACATCAGGGTGCTAACCAATGTTCATCACATTCTATCCCCCTATTGCACATCTACCTGCAAACCATCTGTGGGTTCATACATCCTTGTAGTGTTGTCTACATGCCTTATGGCGATGACGTTGTTCTTTACACACCCATCTCCACTGCACATATGTCTCTCCCCCCTCTCATACCCTGCCCCAATGCATTGTTAGGGTGTCCGTCCTCGTGATACCTCCATATGTGACATACAACAACGGAGGTCCTCTTGATCACGCGCAATCCCAACATCATCCCACCACATCATCTCAGGACTGGGGTATATGACCTGCAATCCGACCCGTCCTCACTTTACCAGTATTTCATTTTATAGGTACGCATCCATATGATATCCCACCTGGAAAACACAGGCACACCTGCATACTACCTAATCCACCTTATGGGACACCTACGCTGCATGTTGGAACCAGACAATTTGATGACAATATACCATGCACTGATGATCCCACACGTCATTTACGGGACCATCATTTGTCAGCTTCCGCACTAATCCACCTTATACCCGTTACAGCTGCCAATGACTGCTACAGCAAGGTTACCTCAGGGAGACGCCTTGGATAACCATGTTTCCCTGAGCTGATTCACTTACATTGGCTAGCCATTCAGGCCAGCATTATCTTTATCACCCTAACTCACACGTTGAACAAACCTAATAGGCTCTACACTGCAGTCTTCTCCTCCCCTACTCACTGCAGTACACCAGACAGAGCAAGAGCATCCACGAACATCACCTCCCTGGAGCTACAGACGGCCATCACAAGCCCTGCCTCCTCAGCAGCCCACAGGACCTTTCACCTTTGTGGCCCTAGGTGCTGCAATGCAGCACCCCCTGGCATCTGGCCTATCAGCAGCTAATCACAATTCAGGTAGGCCGTCACTTTCTATCCCTGCACACTCTTCCCTATAGAGTCATCAACACCTGTCGACCTGAGCGAGCCCACCCACATACCTGATTGCATGATATCTCAGTAACCTGCCTGTGATGAGTATATATGACGTTGGAATATATACCTGTCACCTTATAGTGGTAACATGTCCCTGATCATTTATGGTACATCTGTGGGATTTCTGTACATTGTTTGCCTTGGTATCGACGTTCCGTCCCATGTCATCTGTGATCTCATGCATGTTGTGTGTACTGGGATTAGGTTTGCCTGTTAGACACGCTGTTGCTGAATAGTGCGGTGTATGAGGGGATATAGATAAGAACCTAACTACATAGCTATACAAGGTGTACACTCCGGGGGACATTGGGATGGTCACCTGAGGATGGTGTAGACTACTTACACCTCTTATCAACACACATGTGTTGTCGCAGAACCGCAGATCTCTGACTCACACATGCAACGCTTCTGCAGCAGCATAGGCAGATTACCTTCTCGCATCAACGACCTGTATCATGTGCTGCTCATTTCACAGGTTAGGATATGTTTTTTCCGGCCTTGCACCGCTACTCTTCCTGCTGCACCTGCACAGATCTGTTATCATTGACCACCTTTGTATAACATCTCCTTTGTCATGTTGGACACTGATCATCTGCCTGCTGCTACCATGGAACTCCACAGTAGCAGCATTCAGGTGAGCATTGTCTGTGCTGATCAGGCACATGTTATACGACGTGTGTTAATGATTAGCGTGATGTTCCGTCGACAGCCTGGGATGACAGGAACATTGGACAGAGAGAACATATCGTACCCTGTCAATGGAGAGGTACATGCTACAGGTCAGTGATGCGTTAGGGCATCCTGTCTTAGCATCGTCCCTAGCTTTGCATGTGTGCGTGTGAGACCAGCATATCATCCACACCCGGTCTGTGTTGATCAGAGCTGGAGGTGGTCTGGACCTTCATCCAGTGAGTCCGCCATGTATTTCTGGAGGGTATTCTCTATATATCTATGTGATATCTCCCTGTGATTGGACCCCACTAATCGTGGCAATTAACAATCATACCGGTCACATCAGGGAGATGTGTGCCACGTGCATGTGCGGCCTGTGCTCAGACCTCACCCAGGCTGGGTGCTCAGACACATTGCATAGGGGACACACATGGAGCCAGGGTATTGGGCAACATCCCTCACAAATATGTGTGTCAGCCATCATGTTGTACGGTAGTTTGTGGTGACACACAATGAGTGGGAGGGGGGCCATCACAGGAGGGACAGGGTGCACAGTGGCAGATTGGACTGCAGGACGGAAAGGTATGTACAGTGTCCATACAGACATGCTCAACAGAACAGGCACTGCCATCACAGCTGGGCTTTCAGCAGCCATGACAGAGGCTACAGCAGCACAGATGGGCCTGTCGTGTCAGAGGGGACTGTCACAGCAGTTATCACACCAGGTACTGGCTCACAGGGATGTCATGGCGGTATCATGGAGGGAGTGCAAGCTCTGGATGCATTGTGTGGACCTACACACTCAGTTATGAGTGTGCTGTGGACTCTTGGGTGGGGATGTCCTGGCCCGTGGGGCCGGGGAGGGTGCCTGTGCAGAGCTTTCAGCAGTGCCCTGTCACGGTTATTGCAGGAGGGACAGACCCCCTTGACATGCAACCTGTCTGTCAGAGTGTGACTGATGGACCTCTGTGATGCCGTGATTGCGTCATTGCATACATAGGTTCCAGACGGAGCTGGTGACATCATAGGGTTGCTGTTGGTTGAGATGTTAGGTCTGTGGGCATTTTCTCTGGGTTCTATCCTGTATGTGCGTTGGTCATGTATTGGCCCGCAGACTGAGTTCCATACATGTGACAGCAGAGGTGAGGCTTGGGGGATGGGAGGGGTGAGCTGTGCCTCACAGTGCATGTTGTGTGGTTGTCCTGGGGACAATGTTTGCTGGTCTCCCTATCCGCACACTGTGTGCAGCAGAGGTATCCAGTTTGCAGCTGTGAGCTCTGTTACTGTCACCTCACAGGTTCAGTGTCCCCTGGGTGTTGTTACAGTGAGCCATGTTGGTTTGGCCATTACATGGCCTGGCCAACCCTGACACATATATGTGATTACAGGCGTACACTGTGGGGACTACCTAGTAGCCATAGCGTACAAAGGGTTTGGAAATGCACATGCTTAGCTGATAGACCTGTTTCATATTGGCAGTTACATACGGTGCTACGCATAGGCTGTTGCCTGGACATTGTCACATAGAGATTTGTCAGACGTACCTGCTAGCGGGTGTGCAGTATCCAGGAGCTCAGGCAGGCCACATGTGTAGATATCTCCAAGTCTTTCTGCAAGCTCACGCTCGAGGGCCGATAGTGGGGAGATGAGGGGGCCCCCGCCACCTGTCCCCAGGGCATGCTGGTGTTCAGCCACCATCACCTGCCGTACACCTCTTTTTATGTCAGAAAATCTTTTTTTCAGACTGTCCGTGTCTCTTGTTGGGCCACCCGCCCCAGCCACTGCTAGCCTCACATCCTCCCACACAGCATTGCGGTTCCCCACGGGTGTTTGGCTACTGAGGCGGCCGAAGAGGACATCGTAGTTCTCCAGAACCATGCTCAGGAGGCTGTGGTTCTCCTGGTCACTGAATCTCATCGCCCTCCTCCGCTGCGTAGCTGGCACAGGTGGGCGCTTTCTTTTGCCAGTGTGTCTTTGCACCTCCACACCTGTATTCCCCGATGGGCCTGCAACGGCCTCAGGCACCGGTGTCACCGCCCCACCCACCTCTGCAGTGCACTGTTGTTCTGCATCCCCACCGGCCTCATCAACATTCACCCCCTCGCTCCCCCTCTCCCCCTCTCTCTCCATCACCCTCTCCCCTCACCACTCCCCACCCAGCACAGGACACCACACGCCACCCTACACACTGCAGACCACCCCACCCCACCCAATCCACCCTACCCTGCACAGAACACAACAATACACATAAAACAGACACAGAAACAGTGCTACACCAAATACGATATGGCACTCTACAGACACACAGCCTCCTCTCCCCCTACAACACCTTCTACCTCTTCAGTATCACACACGCCTCTGTTTCTCCTCACTCCCTCACTGTATCTTACAACACCCTCGTCGTTTACCTGTGGTACAGTGTGTTTTATACCATATTATCATTGCCTTTTGCCGTTGCGCATGCGTTTCGTTCTCTATTTTTGTGCGCCGCTGATGTGCGCGTGCGCTGTCGTCTGTGCGCGCCGCGGATCTGCGTCAGAGATGTGCATGGGCGTGTATGGGTGCGGCGCATTCAGATGCACATGCCGTCATCACGCATACACGCCCCAGCGCGGACAACATGGACGTTTACGCTCTGTTTTCCGTTTGCGCATGCGCTGTTGCTGTTCGGCTTTGTTGTCCGCGCCACAGATGTGCGCATGCGCTTTCGTCTGTGCGCGCCACGGATCTGCGTCAGAGATGTGCATGGGCGTTTGGGTGCGGCGCATTCAGACGCACATGCCGTCATCACGCATACACGCCCCAGCGCGGCGCACACGGACGGCAGGGATTGCTCTATGGGATGCACATGCGCACGGCGCTCCCCCACGGCGCACATTGACGCACAACGTCACAGGCGCACATCTCAACACCAGAAATACATCTATATATCCTCATGCATAGATAGTACACATTGAGGGTTGTATTGTAGGAGAGGTGTACGTTTGGAGAGGGTGACATATTGATCAGGCTAGGTTATCTGTGTAGTTCATTGTCTCTTGGGTTGTACTGTGTGTATTGTATTGTATTGTGTGTATTGTGTTGTGTATCGCATCCGTTTGTTCAGTTTGTCAGTCGGTGTTTGTGAGTTGGTCGCTGTTGTGGGAGGTTTGTGTGTGTTGTAGTGTGTTTGTGTAGGCCTGCGGGGTGAGGTGATGGCTGGGATATATGTTTCTGCATGTGCCCTGGATGGTGAGCAGATGCTGCGGTTGCCGGACATGGGGGATGGTGTCCATGGGGCTGAGGCACAGGGCATGGGTGTAGTCCCGCAGCAAATCAGACCTGCAGCTGTGGAGGAGGGCCAGGCAGCTGATGTACGTGCACAGCGCAGGAGACGTGCCGAGGTGCAGGCTCGGCAGCCTCGCCTCTACAGGCCCAGGGCCCAGCTCCAGGACATGCGTGAGGACCAGGTCATCTCCCTGTACAGGCTGAGCACAAGGGCTATTAGGGAGCTCTATGAGGATCTACGACCTGACCTCGAGCCCCTGACTAATCGGTCCCATGCCATACCGGGTTTAGTTAAGCTCCTTGCTGCTTTACATTTCTTTGCCTCTGGCTGTTTCCAACACTCAGTGGGCGCAGTGGGTGGCATGAGCCGACCCTCCTTCTCCCGATGTCTCCACCAGGTACTGCGTGCCATGGTCAGCCGGGTGGGGAATTACATAGCCCTTCCCCACAATAGGCAACATTGGGGGACCCTGAACCAAGCCTTTGAGGCTGTAGCTGGGATACCACACGTGATGGGAGCTATTGATTGCACACATGTTGCCCTGGTCCCACCTAGAGACAGGGAGGTGGTGTTCCGCAACCGCAAACACTACCATTCCCTGAATGTTCAGGTTGTATGTGATGCTGATCTGCATATTCTGAATGTGGTCCCACGGTTTCCAGGGTCCACCCATGACTCCTATATCCTGCATCGCTCAGCACTATTTCGACAGTTTGAGGAGGGACTGTATGGGGACTGCATCCTGCTGGGTGAGTATGTCCACACATATGATGTAGTCTGTAGGTTATATCATTTTGTCACTTAACATCTCTTATATATTGCACTATATACGCTCTGTGTGTTAGGCAGCTGAGCTCACGTTCAGCAGACATTGTGGGCGGGGTGTAGACATTGAGTTGCATGTGACATGATGAGCCATGTCACATCTGGTTGGAAACAATACCTGGGGGTGATATGCTGATGGTGTAGGGGGACATATGCACATGTTCAGATGCATGTACATGGGTGTGCATTTCAACGTGTGTGTGTATTTCACCGGGCCACAGGTGGGTGGGTGGGATTGTTGTCCATCACACCCACCTGTGCATTAGTGGCATTTGAGGTAACTGTGTTATGTCATGTCACATTTCTGTGAGTCACAAGCCATACACCTATCGCATATCATTTGTGTGTGTGAGGGCCACACCCCTACACATTACTGGGTTACTTGAACATTGTTTGGTGGATGACATGGGTTGGTAGTTGTTTGGGGTTTCGACACATATGATGGATGTTCATAACCTTGGCAACGTTGGGTACACCTTTCCCTAGGTAGGGTTCTGGTTTAGGCATAGCCCATAACATGTGTGCATACACACGTGTGTTGTGAATGACTTTGGGCCACTGCAGATGGCCACTACTTTGGCATCAGTGTATGTCATTAATCTGATGTGTCTCTGACATTGAGAGAGGTGACAGCAAGGGCAGGGGCCAACTTGTGAGCGGGCAGAGAGGTGTTGGTACCCCATACAGAGGAACCTTGACAGTCTCTGTTGTTGTGATAGTTCAGGGCTCATGTGGGCTACAGTGTGCAGATCTGTGGAACACAGCTTAACAGGGATATTAACATGATGGTGACAGTGGACCGGGTGTCCACTGACATGGTTGTTGGTCAGCGGTCGACAGCATATGGCATCAGACTGCTGTCTGTAGGTATGTTGACCTTACTGGACACAGTGTTGTGAGGTGATATTGGGTTGATGTTGTCGAAATCCCAGGTCAGACATGTTTTGGGTGTGCGTTTACATTGCCTCATACAACATTCTTGTGGTGTATAGCTTGCTAACATATACGTTTGACGTGTTGTTTGTGTGCTGGTGGTTTAGGCTGCCATTGGTGGTTTCAGAGATGCGGACACTGACTGCATACCAAGACGCATATGCCACACATAGCGGATCTTTGTTTGCAAAACTGTGACATTGCTGTTATTTGCCATGTCTGTCCAGACTACAGGGGCCCTTTCTGACATTTCTATCACCATAGGTCATATTCTGTCAAATGTATATTTGTGTTGTCATATGATTCTGTCAGGATGTGTCATGCACTTGTCTCTAAGGTCCATACCTGTGCAGATTTGTGGTGGCATGCGCTCATGCATTCACATGCATCATTCTCTTTTTGCAGGTGATGCAGGGTATGGATGTCGCCCCTGGCTGCTAACCCCTGTGCGTCAACCACGGACACGTGCAGAGCGGAGGTACAATGAGGCCCACGCCTCCAGCCGCTCTGTCATAGAGCGCACCTTTGGCGTTTTGAAAAGTCGCTTCAGGTGTCTGGATCGGACAGGTGGGGCCTTACAATATCAGGCAATGACTGTTGCAGAGATAATCGTAGCCTGTTGCATCCTGCACAACATTGCTCTCAGGCATGATATTGCTGCAGAGATTAATGAGGATCTTGCGGAGGATCCACCGTGCCCCCCTGTACGTGCCAGTGGTGACACACAGGCAGGCACAGCAGTCAGGCAGAGGTTGATTGCTGCGATATTCAGTGGTATGTATTGCACATCCTCCCACATATATGTGCTGTTGTGTGCATGTGAGGTTTATAACGGGTCATGTGTCTGCACATATAGCATTCAGATCCATCACTGCATTGTCCTTATGCTGAACATCCAACAGTAACATAGGGCCAGGGGTGTGCAATGGACAATGTGGACAGGGCACAACAGGGGCTGTTGGTGTTTTTGGGGTTTGTGTGTTGAGACACCTTTATGAGCTTTTGGGGGTCACAGTACCAGTTAGTGTCTGTGTGTGATAGCAACTGCTGTGCAAACACACTGTTTCCATTATAGTGTGTGTGTGGCACGGTGTCAGGCATATGTTCCGGGGTTACATGGGGTGTAGATGGCAACATTTGTGGAGAGCTCTCATGCGGCCACCTTGTTTATGTACTACAATCAGGGTGTGCTTGTGTGTGTGTTATGCTATTATGGGCTAGCTATGTCTGTATGTTTATAATGTGTCATGCAACATGTATTACATAGCACAGTACACATGCGCATGACTGCATACCCATGATGGGATAGATTACATGTGACAGGTGTTGCTGCCACAACAAACGGTACCATATGGTATGTTGATTTACGTAGCACATACATGGCTAGGGTGAGGCATGTGGACATAGTCAGTGTACAGCCCGGGGTCGATATCATTGGTTTCATCTTATATAGTGAGGTGTCATACATTGCAGTATTCTCACTGTACACACATACGGATGTGCAGCGGGTCACATCATGAACGGGTGGATTACAGGACCCCACTGTAGAGCTGCATGTGTGTATATGTTTGCTAGTTTACCGATTTAGCAAATAAAGAGTGGCATATGTGGGTGATACTATCTGAACATCTACGTCATGGCTCTGGTACATGCTGTATGTCGGTCAGGTTAGCACAGTACACAGCCACATATGCCTTGTCTACACTGGCAAGGGATGTTATGTTGACATACACACACAGACCTATTTGGGTGATATGTGGTGCAGGTGCACATATAGCCTCTCCATGGATTAACATTCTCCCTGATACCCAGTGGCCTGACATGACGCCATCATGGTCTGATGAAAGACAGACATGGGGGTGTTGTCTGGTACACATGGTGATGACATTGCCATGTATTTAGGCACATGATCAGTGCACATATCTAAGTAATCATTGATGTACAGGATGTACACTGCATAATATTCCTTTGCACAGTGGATACAGGGGGTGGTACAGCATATTACCAGGTGTCACAGGTATGTACAATGGACTAACAAACAACATTAGGGGAGTCATAGACACGGAGAGGGGGTAATGTTGTCAACCTGGCCAACACAGACTAATAGTGCGACCTTGGGATGTGTTTCACACATGGTGTTTGCAGACACCTCCTTAGACAGGTGTGAGGTGCAACCAAGGGTGGTGGGGGCAAATGAGTAATAGGGGGACATTTCATTGGTATCATACGTCTACATGCTGCCTCTCCCATGTGGTATATCAGTACAGTGTGAGGGTGAACAGTCAGTCGTTGGGTCAGGTTGTGGGGTCTGCCAGCTGTTGACATTGCTGTGTACTGTGGGTTTCACAGATGGGACATGACATATATTTTGTGATGGTTTGTTTCCCTCTCCACAGGACCAGCTTCATGAGGATGCTGTTCCACTGTAGCATTGGCACATGAGGGCCCATCGTCCAAGATGCTGTGGCCCAGGGTAGGTGGATCTACAGCTACATTGTGCGTACATGGGTTCATGGGAGCAACATGTCGCCTGTCATGTGTCATATGAGGCAGCTGGTGTTGTACAACTCTCCCCTGACAGCCTCCCTTACCCATATTTTGGGGTGGTGACCCATCTCCCCATGTGTTTGTGTACAGTATGTTCGCAGGGACACCTTTTCAGTCAGATGTACAGCAGAGTTAGATGTGTTTTTGGTTGTCGTGTTTTACGGATACTGCATTTTCTGTCTACACCATCATATTTAGATCAGACATCACCAAGGTATATGTGCATGTGACTTGGCCATGATGTGCACAGGTTTGCACTTGTGCACATTCAGCCCATGTTTTTCAGCTGTGCCCCTGACCAACGCATACTGTGTGTGTGTTTGCGCTTATGTTTTGAATATGTCCTCCAGCATTGTCCGGGCATGGTACATTATCACGTGCTCTCATGGGTGTGTGCACCTGGGGGGCATGGTGGGGTGTACTACCTCTACTGTTGTGCTGCTTGCCTTGTCACCATGGTCCACATGTGTGGTGAGCTGTGAGCAGCAATGTGTCTTGTGTTTTGAGAGACAGGTGTTGAGCAACATTTATTTCTCTCATATGTAGGCATGCTGTGGAGATGCATCAACAGTTGATGTACATGGTAAATCGACATGTCTGGCTGACATTGTCTCCCTTCGCTGTGACCTGATGTGGCTATGCAGTACTTGGAGGAATTGATGAGGGCCGCATGATGCACACATAGGGTTTGTTTTAACTTTGCGAATTTGATATTACATCTGGCTGTACCTGTCCTGGGGTTTATGATCCTCACATGGACATGTTATGTAGCATCGCTGTAGACACAAACAGATGCATATAGTGTGTAGCTGTGAGATGCCCGTGTGACCTGGGATTGTACATAACCATATCCATGTGACAGCCATGCCTGCATTTACATGTACTGTTGGCGCTCATCTCCTTTTTTTTTATATGCATCTGCTGTAATTTGTGACTTTGCATCCCTTTGGTCTTTATTTTGTGTATTGTGATTCTTGGCAATCTGTTCTGTTTTGGCAAGGTGTCTAACAATACCATACTTCTCCTCTCGTGACACAGGGCAGGTGACATAACAGCACCATTTCCTCCACGCCATCTGGCTCACCATCCAACGTCTGTTGTGGGACTGACGTTCATCTTATTCTTTCCAGGGAGATGTGCCATTGGATGTTTGACCTCTGTTGGTGGCACACAGGCGTGTGATGGACAATTTTGCTCTTTGACCGCTGACTTACCCATGATAGACCTGTACAACACACAGTGTGTGCCATGCTGTGGCTGTGTGTCGTGCTGCTGACAGGGACACAGATGGACTTTCATGGACTGTGTCATCTTGGACGATGGCACTTTACTGTGCATGGCCAGGTTTGCATGGTGTGTTTTGCGATGATCTTTTGGCTGTCAAGGACACCTTGCTTTTGGGACACTGTGCGCATCAGGGACTGACATATTCTATGTATTTCTGACATCCTTCCACAGTTGGTTAGTGTATAGGTGTGTCCCATGTGTGTGACATGGCACACATGATATGTTACTTTGTGGGTTTCAACATCAGCATACAGCCATGTTTGTGGCACGGGGGCACACATGGAGGGATCCAATTGTCTATGTCCACCTGCCCCACACCTGAACAAGGTGCAGGTTCTGCCACATACACACTTTCATGTCCGCCACCATCCTTGTTAGATGTGTGGAGGGGCCAGGGGTGCTTAGATTCATGTGTGGCATCACTGTACCATGTTTGTGTACAGCTGGTGCCTGTGCTTCTCAATAACTATGTTTGTGAGACACTGCATGTGGACCTATGGCTCTGTGTAGTTCACTGTAGGCTGTCTGACCATCATTTGCATCTGGACATGCTAGTTATTGTATATGTTTACTGTACAGATGTGACACTCTGCATGTTTGTCCACGCGGTGCAGTGCACATTTGCAGAGTCCTGTTTTACCCCCTGCATTGACAACAGTCTCATTAGGCCATTATATTTGGTGTGGGTCGGAGTGGGTGTCCATTGTCCTCCTACACTTCAGCATTGCATGGACCATGCTATCGGTAGCCAAACACTGTCCACCAAACAAACAATGCAAGGGGACATACTGCACGGTGTTATGTCTGCACCTTTCAGGGAGTTGTGTTCTTTGTATTTTCTCTGTGTTCATGTGTCCCTGCTACCTGTTAGCATACAATCATTCAGCTCTAGATGATATTTGTCATGTACACTGAATACTTTCTGATGTGCCAATCAGCCATTATGTGGGAGGTTGGACATAACTTAATGAGGGTGTTTGTCACATGTCAACATTGTGCCAGCATAAGTCTTTCTCTTTTGGGGGCCACCTGTGTTGCATGAGGGCTATGTTGGGGGGGGGGACATGTGATGTGTTTTGGGTCTTACGCTTACAACGCCTCGAGTCTACATGCCCTCATATGTAGCTCACACATTGTGGGCATGCAGCAGATGCTCGTGTATGTGGCCCTGGAACCCAGTGCATATCATGCACCTGTTCCACCAGAGATCTCATGCCACTCAATTGTGCGCAGGCATTGACCTTTATGTGGCATGTGTGTTTGTACCTTGCTGACTGTGTTCCCATCTTTAAACAGGGAGGGGCTTACTTTGAAATTATGATTACACTGTGTACAGTAACTGGGAGGTGTGATCCAAATAAATATATGTATTATACAGACATTAGTTCCTTTTGCTGCTTGGTCATGTTCACACACATGCACTACAATGTCTACCTTTGCATATGTCATGACTCCTTGTGACCTTGGGACTCCGTGGTTACCTTGACAATGTTCCTCGAGTTACTCTCCAAGGGCCACATGATCTGGTTTTCTGAAATGAGGCCTGGTTGCCTTGTGTGCATGACAGTTTTGTGACGACTAGGCTGCTCCTCCTCTCGTAGAGCACATTCACACTTGTGTCTACTGGTTTGCTTGCAAGGTGCATGTCCACCTGTGCTCACAACAGTGTACGATGGCAGCTGTGCATGTGTCTGGCATTTTGCACATCACAGGTTCTTACTGGTTCACATACAGACCCTGTCTTTGGCATATTATGTATTCCTTGGGCTCAGTGTATTATTTGTGGGTGTGGTTGGTGGCATGTGATTTCAAATAAGGTTATGCGTTTAGCCCACGATATGCTTTGTTTTTAATTAGTTTGTACATTATGCTGCCTTGACCATTAGTTCACTGCAGGTTAATCAACTCTACACACACCCATGTCTGTGATCAGGGTGCAGCAGGGTGTGCACTGTGTGCTGCCTAGCCAGCAGATATCATCTGTTACATAGGTTTCTCTCATTATGTTGTTTACACTGCTGTGCACCTGGGGGTGTGGTGGTGCTGGGTTTCAGCAGGTGTGTGTTCACCCTTTTTCATGTGTTGCTCTCTGCTGTCCTGTCCATGATCAGTACATTGCTTCGCCACGCATCCTCCACTGCCCTTGGGGATACCTTGCTTTGCTCTTGTTATGTCTGTATATATTTATGTATTTGTTTTGGTATCCCACTTTTCACACGGTCAAGGGGGGTTTCATACGAGGGGGGGGGGAGGTTTTACATGTTGGCCACGGCCATTGCCAGGGGGGCTACATTGACGGTTTCAAATGGGGACATAGGACATACTATGGACATTGACAGATTGTGCACATTGTCATATTTGTATGGGGTGGGTTAGGGGTTGGATTAGTGGGGTTCCTGGGACAGTATGTTTTTCAGCTGTATTATAATGGATTAGTGGTCTGGGTTGTTACCAGGACATCTTGGGGGCCTGTGCATGATACATGGGGCATGAAGTTCAGGGTCTCGATTGCAGGTCCCTTGCGGGCCTTTGGTTCATTTGTTGCTTACAGTACCGGAGTTGGTGGGGGCTTGTCTGGTAGTTGTGCCGTGGCCTGGGCGACACAGTCTGGTGTTGCTTTGGGGGTTGCGTGCTTCATGTATGACTTTGTTGGTATGTGGGAGGGCTTTGTATTGACTCCTTGCTTCAGGTGCCTGTATGTATGTTTCTTTCAGGATTGGGGTGATGTGGTCTGTATATTTTGCATGCTGTGTCTACAGCATCACATATCATTGTGTGTTTGTGCATGCGTCCCTGGTCCCAACTACAGACTGTGATCTGAAATGTACACAGGAGTTCTGCAGGTGCATTTGTTCATGGTTTCCCTTGTGGATTTGCCTGTCCTTACAACCAGCATGCATGTAGCGTGAGGGCCTGGACTATTTCTGACTGCACCCTTTGCTAAGACACACACATTGGTGCTGTTTCCTACCTTTTGTTGCTTTTACATTTCTGGGGTTGTTGGTATGTGTGATTCCTCTCTGTTCTCTTGGATGTGCATGCGTGTCCTGCAGTTGTGTTTTCCATTTGTTTGACTCTCATATGTTGTCAGGTTTGTGCTGTGGACACATTGTACACTCATCTGAGTTGTGAGCCATGCATCTGTCCATCTTCTGTCTGCCAACTCTTGTGTCATGCTACCCTGATGTGCATGCAGCTGCAACCCTTCCTGCACTCCTACACCTTCCTGCATCACAACTCTCCATGTTGGTCGCTCCTGTGTTTGCTCTGCATATCATCGCTAGTCCACTGTAATCATGATATTTCACAGATCCTGCCATTTCAGCCCCTCTGCTGGACACATCTTCCCATCCACGGTTACACACCATCATTATAACATGGTACATTATCCATCACTCTGTACATAGCTACAGCTGGCACAGGTGTCTTTATCCATTTCTGTTGCCGCCACATAGCCTTGTGGAGATCTTTGTGGTACAGCACCTGTGATGTCAGTGTTTCTTATACTTTTGGATTGCCTTTCCTTTCGGCTCTGTGCAGTATTTGGGTTACATGTGCACTCGCATTTGATGATGTGGTTGTTTATGATGTGCATTGTGTAGCAGCCTAACGGAACGATACTCTGGCTAGGCTTGTGTTTAGATGGCAGCACAGCTTACTGTACAGTTGCATTCTGAGAAAACAGATGTCACTAAGCCAACCTTGGTCACTGCTCATTTGGCACCATGACCCCTGCACCATCACGCAATGCCCTAACCATTGTGCTACACTGCTGTTCCCTCCTGCATGTCTGCTCACCTACCTGGGATTTCCCTGCGTTAGACTGCACAGTGATGCCAGCACTGACTGTGCTTGGACCATGCCCTGCCTCATACGACAAACTGTAAAGCACCCTACACACGACATTGTGATTTCCTTGGTGGACAATGCGCTTTAGGATTTGACATGTGAGGTACCTTATATTGCGTCATATGCATCACCTGATATTACAGTGCTTTCATAGTGCATTTGCAAGGGGGAGTTACAACAATAACATGTAAAATGCCTCCTAGATCACTATTGCTCATGACAGATGATGGCTCGTCTAGCCGCTTCATTGGGCACTGCAGGGGATTGAACCCCCGATCCCTGCTCCATTGGTAGGCGTCGTTCCCATCGTGCTGTGGCTCAGCTCGTGTGCTTTCCCATCCGCGCGCCGCCTTATGCCGCACAAAGTTCCTCTACCTCGTAAAGGATTAGTGCGCCGCCTTCTGCTGCCCACTATTTCGGTGCCTCCTAAAATGTTGCCTGGGCCTGCCGCTTCATTGGGCACTGCGGGGATTGAACCCGCGATCCCTGCTCCATTGGTAGGCGCCGTTCCCATCGTGCTGTGGCTCAGCTCGTGTGCTTTCCCATCCGCGCGCCGCCTTATGCCGCACAAAGTTCCTCTACCTCGTAAAGGATTAGTGCGCCGCCTTCTGCTGCCCACTATTTCGGTGCCTCCTAAAATGTTGCCTGAGCCTGCCGCTTCATTGGGCACTGCGGGGATTGAACCCCCGATCCCTGCTCCATTGGTAGGCGTCGTTCCCATCGTGCTGTGGCTCAGCTCGTGTGCTTTCCCATCCGCGCGCCGCCTTATGCCGCACAAAGTTCCTCTACCTCGTAAAGGATTAGTGCGCCGCCTTCTGCTGCCCACTATTTCGGTTCCTCCTAAAATGTTGCCTGAGCCTGCCGCTTCATTGGGCACTGCGGGGATTGAACCCCCGATCCCTGCTCCATTGGTAGGCGCCGTTCCCATCGTGCTGTGGCTCAGCTCGTGTGCTTTCCCATCCGCGCGCCGCCTTATGCCGCACAAAGTTCCTCTACCTCGTAAAGGATTAGTGCGCCGCCTTCTGCTGCCCACTATTTCGGTGCCTCCTAAAATGTTGCCTGAGCCTGCCGCTTCATTGGGCACTGCGGGGATTGAACCCCCGATCCCTGCTCCATTGGTAGGCGCCGTTCCCATCGTGCTGTGGCTCAGCTCGTGTGCTTTCCCATCCGCGCGCCGCCTTATGCCGCACAAAGTTCCTCTACCTCGTAAAGGATTAGTGCGCCGCCTTCTGCTGCCCACTATTTCGGTGCCTCCTAAAATGTTGCCTGAGCCTGCCGCTTCATTGGGCACTGCGGGGATTGAACCCCCGATCCCTGCTCCATTGGTAGGCGTCGTTCCCATCGTGCTGTGGCTCAGCTCGTGTGCTTTCCCATCCGCGCGCCGCCTTATGCCGCACAAAGTTCCTCTACCTCGTAAAGGATTAGTGCGCCGCCTTCTGCTGCCCACTATTTCGGTGCCTCCTAAAATGTTGCCTGGGCCTGCCGCTTCATTGGGCACTGCGGGGATTGAACCCGCGATCCCTGCTCCATTGGTAGGCGCCGTTCCCATCGTGCTGTGGCTCAGCTCGTGTGCTTTCCCATCCGCGCGCGCCGCCTTATGCCGCACAAAGTTCCTCTACCTCGTAAAGGATTAGTGCGCCGCCTTCTGCTGCCCACTATTTCGGTGCCTCCTAAAATGTTGCCTGAGCCTGCCGCTTCATTGGGCACTGCGGGGATTGAACCCCCGATCCCTGCTCCATTGGTAGGCGTCGTTCCCATCGTGCTGTGGCTCAGCTCGTGTGCTTTCCCATCCGCGCGCCGCCTTATGCCGCACAAAGTTCCTCTACCTCGTAAAGGATTAGTGCGCCGCCTTCTGCTGCCCACTATTTCGGTGCCTCCTAAAATGTTGCCTGAGCCTGCCGCTTCATTGGGCACTGCGGGGATTGAACCCCCGATCCCTGCTCCATTGGTAGGCGCCGTTCCCATCGTGCTGTGGCTCAGCTCGTGTGCTTTCCCATCCGCGCGCCGCCTTATGCCGCACAAAGTTCCTCTACCTCGTAAAGGATTAGTGCGCCGCCTTCTGCTGCCCACTATTTCGGTGCCTCCTAAAATGTTGCCTGAGCCTGCCGCTTCATTGGGCACTGCGGGGATTGAACCCCCGATCCCTGCTCCATTGGTAGGCGCCGTTCCCATCGTGCTGTGGCTCAGCTCGTGTGCTTTCCCATCCGCGCGCCGCCTTATGCCGCACAAAGTTCCTCTACCTCGTAAAGGATTAGTGCGCCGCCTTCTGCTGCCCACTATTTCGGTGCCTCCTAAAATGTTGCCTGAGCCTGCCGCTTCATTGGGCACTGCGGGGATTGAACCCCCGATCCCTGCTCCATTGGTAGGCGTCGTTCCCATCGTGCTGTGGCTCAGCTCGTGTGCTTTCCCATCCGCGCGCCGCCTTATGCCGCACAAAGTTCCTCTACCTCGTAAAGGATTAGTGCGCCGCCTTCTGCTGCCCACTATTTCGGTGCCTCCTAAAATGTTGCCTGAGCCTGCCGCTTCATTGGGCACTGCGGGGATTGAACCCCCGATCCCTGCTCCATTGGTAGGCGTCGTTCCCATCGTGCTGTGGCTCAGCTCGTGTGCTTTCCCATCAGCGCGCCGCCTTCTCCCTCCCGCGCAGCTTTTCCAGGCGGTAATGTGCGGGACGCACATGTGCGGGGCGCACATTGGCGCATATGTAAACCGCGTGTTTTTCTTTTTCAGGACGCAACGCCCACTCCTTATATGGCACACGCACACTAGCGCGGCCCCGCACATTATGAATGTTTAGTAAACATACCCCATAGTCTAGAGCAGAGTCATGGATGGCCTTATGAACAAATGACAATACTTTAAACTGAATGCGGAAGGCAACAGGCAGCCAATGATGTTGGATAAATAAAGGTGTTGTAAGATGAAATCTGCAGGCACAAGTGACAGTATGAACTGCTCTGTTTTGAAGTGTTTGAAGGCATTTTCATTGGTATTGAGGAATACCAATGATATTAAATGATATTACAGTAGTCAAGCCTAGCCAGAACTGTGTGTATTAAAGTTGTGTGTTGGGGTGGGGGGTCCAGAAAAGACTGAATAGAGCGACAGCAGCGCAGGGCCAGAAAAGTGGTCTCTGAGACATTCGCAAGGGGGGGGGGGGAGAGAATTTGAAATCTAGAGTAATGCCCAGATAACGTATTAAAGCCCAAACAACACTGAAATAAATATCCTTACTCGCTATTTTGCATCTGTTTTGTATCTGTTACCATATAAAACTGGAGGAGACCTTCATGAATCTCGTGACAAAGAATGTGAGCAACGGAGATACTGAAGACTCTATTTTCAGAAAAACTGTGTTGCATGCCTTTCTCAGCCAGTTGCGTGCGCTTTTCCACAAATTTCACAACTGCACAATTTCAGACTGCTTATAAGAAGTGTGCAGTAGCACCAGAGGATCATGTAGAAAGGGAGTTTTTCAGAGGTGTTTTTGTTCAGTAAAGTAGACAAAGTCCACATTTGTATAGGCCATTGATGTCCAAGTCAGGATATTTATGATTTCCAGAGTATTTTGCAAAAGTCTTACAGAACACAGAACCTTTTGTAAAGTACCTATAAGGCTGCAAGAAATATACATGTATATTCGGAGGCACATGCAGCAGGAAATACGTTCACAAAAAGAGCAGCATCGCTTGCAAGCTTTGAATGTGTAAATGGCGGTTTTGTAATTTTATATGTGCTACCATGTATACTTCTAAGTGTCAGACCTTTCAAAGCTTGATGTCCATGGGGAGCCAATTAAGGAGCCAAGCTACAAAACAAAAATTTTAGAATTTTTGAGATGGTTTTGATGCCAGAGAGGTTAACACATTTGAGTTCTGTCTCACTTCTATTCCCATTTGTGTTTGTTTTCTAAGGCCCCACTCCTGGGCCTTCATCTGTGAACGATGAACAGAAATATTTGTTAAGCAATTCTGCTTTATCCTAATCAGTCTCTACATATTCCTCCCCTTCATCCTTGAGCCTCACAATGGTCAGAACTGGACGCACAGAGATAGACCTGATTCTGATCCCACGGGGCACGTCTAGCTCCCGTAGGATCAGAATCACGTCTAGGCCTGTATGTGCAGGCTGGGACCCAATTCCCTTCCTGGCTAACTCAGTCAGGCTTCATTCAGGAGCCGCAGTGCCATGGCGTCTGGTTGCCATGGTACCATGGCTCCATTCAGAAGTCGCAATCCCCGGCCGCCGACCACTTTTGACTTTTCCCACAGCCCAACCCCTGATCTGGCCTCCCATGGCCAGGGTTGGGCTGCGGGTAATCTCATGCACCCCCTCACCTTTTTGCTCCCAGCTGGGCCTCCCATTCCCTGATGTCTAGGGGGACTTATTCTACCTCTGAGGTGGAATAAGATTGCGTCCAATCTGCTGGCCCCAGATGTACAGGGCCGACTTCAGAATCGGCCCTGTATGTATGGGGCCACAGACCGTCTACTGCCTACCCTAACTCTGCCTCTGCATCCTCCCACCCCCATGTAAACCTCCCCGTACAAACTCCTTGTTCATACGGGGATGCTTAGTCGGGGACAGCAAGTGGGATGAATAGCAGGGATGGATGTCACATTGGGACAGAATAGACCGCATAGGCCATGTTTTTGTTCCACCCAAGTTCCGCCCCCATGCACACCCCAACTGAATGTATGCACGATGGGATTTATGACTGCACTTACAAAAGAGTGCCCAATTAAAGAGTGCATTAAGTAGTCATTCCCATATGTAAATCCTTTAAAATAGGGACTTTTGCATGTTCTGTGCATATCCCCTATATAAAAGTACCCCCCTCCATGTCTTCAAGGGTTAGTGGTAAGAGGTGTGCGGTGCCCTAGAGGACCAGTGTTTGGGTGTCAGGAGGGCGTTGGAAGTTAGGATCCCCATGTTAATTGACGTTTGCTCTTTGACTGGTTAACACGCAGGATCATAGAATACAGTATACACAGATGTCAATAAGGTAACGCTTTAATGTGACCCTTTTAATATGTCACACTATGCATGTGTTTATTTTAGGGACTAGGCCACTAAAGGTGCTTTTATTGTCCATGCTAAAAAATATTTTGCAGGCCCCTTAGTGAATTGGCACTAACATTGAATGAGATAAAAAAGCAGATAATATTGTTTGAGAGGTTTGAGTTATTTATTTTATTTTTATTTATTTATTTGAGCACATTTTTATACCGCTCCTTCCAGTGATCAGCAGCGGTTTACATCTAACAATTAACTCTATAAATTTATTTAAATCTATTTATAACACACTATAAATAGCCTCTGTAAATAGCCAATGTAAATAGTTTGACAGTTGTTTGCATTATCCCCTGTACATAGTTGAATTCTACTGTTCAATGTAAATGTATACAGAAGTATACAAGAATGTTAAATTGTTCCATGTAAACCGCCCTTGATCTTTGGAAGGGGCGGTATAAAAGAAAATAGATAAATAAAGATAAATAAATAAACTCTGCATAGTTTAGCAGTTACATAAAACTGTAGGATAATAACATTAGAACATTAGGATAACTCAATAAGTAGAATAATAACTGTATATATAAAACTGTAAGATAATAACATTAGAACATTAGGATATCTCAATAAATAGAAAAAACCTGTATACATGAAGTAATGTCAAACATACATGTTATATAATTAACTATATACATTATTTGTGAACGATAGTATAGGTAGATTTTTATTTGATTCTCCGTGGATTTGAAGTTTCTAACTGGTAAAGGTGTAAAAAATCTCTGACAAATTGATTTAATCCTGGAATTACTTTATGTTATTTCTGTCAAATTGAAGTATTCTTGGAATAGATGTGTTTTAAGGCTCTTACGGAATGATATGAGATCTTTGTTAGCTCTTAAGGTGTCTGGGAGTTTGTTCCATTGTGTTGGAGCAGTGTATGCGAATGCTCTATTACTGGTGAATGTCTTTGATTTGCAAATGGAGATGGGGGTTTGTAGTGTATTTAGGTTGCGTGTTCGTCTTTTCCTATTGGTGTTTTGTGATTTTATGAGTGTGGCAAGATAGGATGGGGCATAATTGTTTATTAGTTTGAATGTAGTGATAATTATTTTGTATCTGATGCGTGCCTGTATAGGTAGCCAGTGAAGTTCTCTTAGGATAGGTGTGATGTGATCTGTGAATGGTACGCTCATTAGGATTCGGGCTGTTACATTTTGTGCCATCTGGAGTATGTTTGTAGTTTTTTTAGGCAGGCCTTGTAATATGCCATTACAATAGTCCAGATGCAGCATTATGATTGCTTGTATTATTGATCTAAAGTCCGATAGTTCTAGGGTGTTTCGTAAGGGCTGTAGGGTTCTTAGTTTGTAGAAAATGGTTCTATTTAGAATTCTTAGGTGAGTTTCCATGTTAAGTGTCCTATCCAGGGTGACACCTAGGTACTTTAGTTCTTGTTTAGTGTTATAAGTTGTATTATTTAGTATGATTGTGGGGGGGTGTTTAAACTCCGGGTTTTTAGAGATAAACATTACTTCAGTTTTTTTGTGATTGATAAGCATATTGTTTTGTTGGAGCCATTGTTGTGCTTCATTAAGGCATTTTTCTAAGTGACTGTAATCTGGGTTACATATATCCATTTGAGTATAAAGCATTATATCATCTGCATAGAGATGATAGTCAATTTTGTGTTTTTGGAATATTGTGCAGATTGGTCTTAGATATAAGTTAAATAATATAGCGGATAATGCTGAGCCCTGTGGGATACCTTGTGTCTGAGGGAAGGTATTGGATAGGTTTTTATCGAAGTAAACTTGTTGTATTCTGTTTGATATATAAGACGAGAACCAATTTAGGGGGGTTCCATTTATACCTATTGTTTCTAATCTTTCAATGAGGATCTTATGATTCACTGAATCAAAGGCTGCAGTTATGTCGATGAAAATTAGGACAAACATTTTTTTTCAGTTTTCAATGCCTTTATAAAGTTTGTCAAATAATACTAGAAGTAGTGTTTCTACTCCATGTGATTGTCTGAAACCATATTGTTGAGCAATATGAAGTTACATTGAAGATCACTTCATCTCCTATTTCCTGGTTATTAATATCACCTTTTGAATGATCAAACATAACAGAAGATTATTATGAATAGATTGCCATTCATAAAATTAATCTGAGACAATGGATGACATGGTATCTTAAGGACTGGATTTAACATGTGGGCACTCATAAGCAATGAGGGCCCCCTTTAGAAATCAACAGAGGTTAGGAATGCTCATTTAAACTCATATTAAACTCATAACCCTCCATAGCCCATGTTCCCTGTAAAATAGTTATCTCCAAGTTATAATGCCCTGTTCAATGTAATTTCAGTTTGTTCAATGTAAACCGCACTGATGCAGAATAGTGCGGTATATAAGAGAATGTAAATAAATAAATAAATATTTAGAATTTTCAAACATTTAAAAACATTTTTTTTTACATTTGTTTAAGAAATATTTTTTTATTTTGCATAGGACTTTGTAATGCACACAAATAAATTGTTTGCATGTTCATTCATAAGTTAATGTGCTTACAATTGGGCATAGGGGGGCACGGATTGGGGGCAATAGTTGGTGCTGAGGGTATATTCTCTGGGGAAGATCAGATGCTGCAATGGGGGATCGGAGTGACTAAGCTGTGGGGAGCTGCCATGCTCCACCACATAGCATGTGTTCTCTAAAAGTTTGCTTTCTCTGTATGACCTGTGTTCCCTGCCTCATCAAGTAACTTGGATGCTCCACTAACTACCTTTCTATCAAGGCAGAGAATGCAGGCCTGTACGATGTCTGTCCTGTGCACTAAATGTCGAGCAAATGCCCCTACACTTAGCACACAAGGTTTGCACTTTACTGCACCTTAGGTTTACTTGCAAACACATACCACACTTTAGTAAAAGGGTCCCTCAGTTTTTTAAGGTGCACTGACAAATCAAATATTCACTGCTCTATGAAAGTGCAGGGAGTCCATCTGTGGATCATCCCTGCACAGATTTTTATCCTGCCCTCACCGGCATATAGCAACAACAACTCTTGAGGAGTAATTCAGCATGGGACCTACGAGCTGCAGTGAGTAGACAGACCTTTCAGTAGTTCTGTCCTCTCTTCTCATTCAGGTGTCCAATTCCCATGGAAGCCTGTGCGAAAGGGAGGGCTACCCTAGGGCTTGTTAGTCTGCAAAGGGTTACGGGCCTTTTGTTACATTTCATTCCAGGAGATGCTGCTGTGGGACTGACAGTGACAAGCACGAGGGCATATTGGCAATAGGCTCATGTGAGGGATTCTGTTGCCTATGTGTGTTTGGTGCTGGAGTGAGTTGGCTGCGTTGTCTATGCCTAAATACAGGCCTGGGAAGGTGCCATCATTACAAGCACTCAGATTTTAGATTTTACAGCAAAGCATGTGCTTGATGTCAAAGCTGTTGTCATTTGATATTACAGCCCTCTCGCAAGCATTTTAAAAACCCAAACGGGCAGCTGGCACATCAGTAACTAATAGGACTGCATAATTTGTATTTAGAAACTTGGGTATCAGAACTTTCTGAAAAAGGTGCCTGTGGTTTTATATGCTTAAAAACAGCATTTGCTTCAGGCTGTCACCGAGTTACTGCAAACCACAGTCCTTGCCTTTCTCTCCAACATCATACCACTAGAACAGTGAGGAATGATACCCGGCTTATGTGCAGCAGCTGCTGCTGATCGTACTGTACAGAATCTATTTTAGTTTCCTGACATCAGCGAACACGAAAGCTCCTGTCATCTTGGCGAAGGAAATTTTCAAAGCAGTTTGTTGTTTGTCAATGAGTCCTGTGCCTCTGTCCCCACTGCATATGGGGACAGGAGGTGGTTATAATCCATGAAATCTGGGATGGTCCCTGAAAATCAATGCTGACTCCTGCCAACCCAGCCCCTGGGTTTTCTTAGTATGGTGCCACCAGAAATAGCTTGCCAGGCCTTTCTTCCATGCAGCAAGTCTGCATCACCTGCTAGTCCAAGTTATTTTTATTATTTATTAGAGTCTCTTTTATACCGCGCTATTCAGCATCAGTGCAGTTTACAATGAACAATAAAATACAATAAAAGTTGGTTAAGGTTATCAGATGTCCCTGATTTTCAGGGATCGTCCCCGATGTTGAGGTAGTGTGCCAGATTCCATGGATTATAACCACCTCCTGTTCCCAATTGCAGTGAGGACACAGGCAAAGGACATTACTTCTCCTGCCTAACCCTCTAATGATGTCTTCTCAATCCTGGTAGGAGAAAATGTAAAATTAACTTCTTTTCTGAAAAAAGAGGAGAAAGTTTAGAAATATATAGATGATTTATCTGTATATATACAATACAATGTAAGTATATGTGCTTATAACTCAATAAGGGCTGCTACTTTTGTTTTTAAATTTTTGAAATTACTGATTATTACTTAGACTGGTCATTTTGAAATATAGGTGGAAATATCCCTGAGAATGGAAGACCCCTACCACTCCCAGTCCAGCCTTGCCCTGCCCAGTCCAGGTATCCCAGATTTGCTCTCCAAATATCTGGTAACCCTGAAGTTGGTCATCCATGCAAGTACTAGCTAGCCCTGCCCTTGCTTAGCTTTTGAAATCAGCCAAGGGCAGGCTCATTTAGGCCAGCAAAGCCTCCATATCTAGCTAAAACATGCTTTCCTTTAAAACCACATTGAGAGGCAATATTCCTAAGGGGTTTGACTAGGCCGGGAGGAAATATATGTGCTAGCATGGTATTTTCCATCTTCACACATACTTTTCCAGCAAAAATATGCCCACAAAAAGTAGGCACAAGAGAACATGCACTTTGTACCCGTGGTGCTTTAAAGATGAAAATGCATTTGAAAAACTGCCAAAATATTGTAGATTTAACATTTATTGCTGAACATTTTAAAGCTGGTGTGCACATGCCGGAAACACATGTTTAGCCTTTCACACTATGAAATTTGGGAAGCATTCAGGAATGCTATGACTGCAACATATTCAATTTTTATAATGATTTGCAAACAGCTGGTACATGAGAACGTAAGACATGCCATGTTTAAGCAGACCAGTGGTGCTTCAAGCTCAGCATCTTGTCTGCAGAAGTTGCCAGTCTGCATCGCTTAGAAAAACCCAGCAAATCCTCATATGAAAATCCATTCCCTAATGCTCAATTGCAGAAGTTTGAAGTGAAGGCCCTGTTTGGTCTATAATTTTTATGGATCTCTCTTTTAAAAATGTTTCCAGACCATATTTAAGCTCAGCTCTGATACTAAACCTGTCCACCTGCGGAAACAAAATTCCATAGTCCAATATTTTGATGACTGGAAAAAAGCTTTTTAAAATTAGATTTTAATCTGCTACTTGTTAATTTTAGGGAATTTAGAAGCCTGTTTATGAAAGTGTGCTGTTTGCACTTATCACACCTTAACTAGCAAAGATAAGGTGCTTATATCTGTGCAGTAAATGCAGGAGGTGTGTCTAGCATCTGCCCTGCATTTAGCACACAGCGCACATTTACACTACTACTACTACTATTATTATTATTAATCATTTATATAGCACTACAAGGCATACGCAGCACTGTACAGACACATAGCAAAGATGGTCCCTGCTCAGTAGAGCTTACAATCTAATCAAGACACGGAAGCCACGGTCCCAGCGCCACAGAGAAACAAGCAGCAGTGGCCATGATGTTGGGTCCCGCTGCTCCAATCTCCTCCCCTTTGCACAACTCTCTTAATCACCTCCCCCCCGAGCATTCCTTCAATCAGAAACCTCCCTTTCAGGACCTCCCCATCCTCCAGTATTTGAGGGGGATTTTATTGTATTCAAAATTTGATGATTTGTTAGTTTCCTCTATTTATTATTTGCCATGTAGTTTTTGCCGCGTAGTTTTGTCCTTAAGTCTCTAGGGAGTAATTAGACAAACTGGATAATGTTGATAATCTCGAGATGACTCAGTTTTTAGAGTCTTCTCTTGATAATGTATCTAAGATAGCAATTCTAGTGGTCACTTTTAGAACTGAGTTGGATAAAAGTTCCGTAATGAAGCTGTATTTTTCTAAAAAGGCTGTTCCTTTTTGTGGACACTGCAGCGCTCCTGCCCAGCCTTGGGGCTAAAGACAGGAGCTGCGGTCTGATGCTTCGTGAGGAAGGAGAGTAACCTGTATCCAGGGAATGCTGGGTATTGTAGTTCCTGCTCCTCTCGCTCCGAAATAAAGAGTTTTAGTTATGGGGTTTCCAGAATATTTATTATAGTAAAGGATATTGTTCCATCACATGGCAAATAAATGCAAACAAAATAGGTGCTTCAAATGCTAACAGGAAAACTTAGGATAAAGGCAACTTAAAGTATAACTGCTTCTTTTCACTTCTAAGCAAATTACTCACTTTGCCCCAAGAGGTCAGTTAGTTTCACTGCAGCCTCTTTCAGCCACTGTTACCTTCACAGTGCTGGGGAAAATCAGGTGCACATAATTAGAGCTTTCTCAGCAAGGCAATACAACAGCTCCGTAGCATTCAATTCACATACGGTAAAAAAGCAGTTTCCTTCAGCTTGGCATCTCTACACAGCAGACCGTGCAATCCATGCTCTCACAATCTGGTAAGTCTGTATTATCTTGTGTTAATTCTTCAAGCTGTATGGAATTACTGGCTTCTGGTAACACTGGCTGTCTTCTAGCTTGCAACTCTAAAAACTGCTTAAAACTCTGTAGGAGCAATTCAGCCTGCTGTTTGTGAGATAGGGAATTGCTATCAGCTATACAACTTCCCTCTGGCTTAAGGCTGTTTATTTTCTCCTCTCTTAGATTAATTGTGTCAGAGTAACTGCTAGTCTCTTTTGCTAATGTTTCACACACAGGAGAGTTAGCTTTATGTTCAGCCTGGAAACTTTGTGGCAATTCACTTACTTGTTGCCATGCCGTTCTGACTTCAGATGGCTCCAACGTTCTCCAGCTGTTAGAATGTTTGTTGCTCTCTGGCTCAAACGGTACTTCACAGAATGATTGTTTTCTTTCTTGTGCCTGCCTTGAAGGCTTCCTTTCCCAGGGCTGTGCCTTCCAACGGTTGTCTAATTCAGGGCTAGGTCCTCTCTCCTTGGGACTTCTACTCACTGCCTCTGAATAGAACTTTGCAGGTCTCCTTCCAATGCCAGGTTCCCAAGTATCAGCATACTGTCTTCTGGACTTCCAATCATTCTTCCTCCTCTCCTTCTTTCTCTTCTCTATCTTAATCCCATTCTCCTTCTGACTAGCAAAGCCATGCTCTGGTTTAAAACCACGTTCTCTCCTGGACACGCCCCTTCCCAGGACAGGGTGTGCCCAATCAGGACTGCAGGACTCCTCCCCTGGGCTGGTCTCCATGCTCAGCTCTGTGGAATAGAGTCTCTCTTTCTTCCTTGGTTTCTCAAATAGGCATAAATCCTGCCGATCCTCAGGATTTTCATCCGTTTCCATAGGCTCAGGAGGGCGCTGTTCACCACAACACCTATTACTTTTTCCAGATGTAGCAAAGGTTACTCAACTTTGTAGGAAGTCTTTCTTGCAGTTAAAACCTAAGGTTCTTGCAGTTGGTGGAACTTTTTATTTAAAATTTCTTTGTAAGTGTAGAGTGATGCACTCATGTACTAGATATATTTTTATGGATATCTCTCATTTGGAGAAATTTCTTTTGGATAAATAATTATTGTAGTTGTTTTTGATTTACTGTCAGGCTGAGGATGTAAAAGGGGTTTGTTAGTTTGATTTTGGTGATGCCTTGATCTAATAATGGTGTACTTCCTTAATGTGGACTTCTCTAATTTCTTCTTGTTATTTCCTATTATTCTTTCTTTTGGATATTTGTTCTTTGAAGGATTGCTTTATTTATTGTTGCTTTTTGTACATTTGAAAATTTCAATTAAAAAAAAAAGAAAATACTGGCATAAATATTGCAGAAATTAAACCTACATTGAAGACGTGGACATGTTAGCATGTAAGATACATGCTGATTAGCTGCTATCACCCCCATGCGAACAGGAAGTCAGCATTGGGCATCGGAGGGGGCAGAAGCTCAATTAAATTAAATTAAATATTCCTCTTATATTCCATTTTTACCACCCATAGATATACAAAGCGGAGTACATAAACCAATTACAAACAATACAATTGGGTATCATTAAAAGATGTCCTCCAAAACCATGTCTTTAACACTTTACAAAATTGACCATAATCCACAAGATCCCTAATCACAGGAGACAGATCATTCCACATTTTTGGAACTGAACCCAAAAAACCATCTATCTCTAAATCTCTATGAGCTTGATTCATGGAGAGGGCCATCCAGGCCATCCAAACATCCCCGATGAAGATGGGGCTGTGTGGACCAGATTCTGGTAAGGGGGAACAAAACATTCCTGTGGTAGTCAGAATTGGGCCTGAGGACGGCCCAGCATGCCTCTTTCACCTGCAGGGGAAACAGTCACAGGCGTGAATAAAATGGAAAGACAGAGTCCTTTATTAAACCAACGGCCGCCCGACACAGGCCGTGTTTCGTACCCTTCGTCAAGGGCTAGCCAGGCAAGAAACTCTGTTGCAGTTCATAAAATTCCCCCCAATTCCCTACCGCCCGATCCACAGATGGTCTGCTGTGGCCTAGATTGGTCAGCAGGAACCCCGTCTCCCGCACTTGGCCCTAGCCCTGGGGAGGGGATCCTCGGGCCCGACTGGGCCAAAAGTGCTGCTTATACCACCTTTGAGGTAGTATAAGCAATATATCTTCATGGCCCTGGCAGCATATACTGAGCCATGACCTGAATCATCCCTGTACGTGTTGCCGGGCTGGTCCGACCCCGCTCTGCTCCATTCCCGCCCCTTCCTGTCCCCCTCTGGCTCTCCCCATCCTGATGCACAGGACGTACAGGGAGAGCCGGAGGAGGAATTGGGCATGGATGGCTTGCGGGGCTGCATACCCCGCCAGGACATGCAGCACCACAACCCGTGTTCATGAATGACCTCCTATAAAGGTAAGATTATCCCTGGGGTGGGTGGGATGGAAAGAAGACATAATAAAAGCTGGCTTGCTACACAGTGCCCTGACCTGTGCTTCTGAGGTTGGTTTGATAGAGGGGGCCTTTCAAATTGCTCCTTTAACACCTATTTAAGACAACTAAACAGATCTTTTGCCTCCTAATTGGAAAGTCTCTTTGTAAAAGTTACTAGAAATAAATTCCTTTCTTTCTACTTAGAGACTATTTATTCTACTTGTATGCTAAGCTATATTCTGATTTGATTTAAATAAAAATCTCTCTGAAAACCAATTTATTTCAATGACTATTTACTCTTTTACTTTCTATGCTAAGCTATACTCTGATTTTATTTAAGTGAAAAGTTCTTTGGTGGGTACTAAAACCTGACTGACTCACCAAAAACACTGAATTCTAAAATACACAGATTTTTCAGCTTTAATCCAAAGAATCCATTCTCTTTTCTCCAAAATTTAGAGTATATTCCAGAAGATAAATACAAATGCAGATCTTTTTCCAGCTGTAGCAGTCCCTTTTGGTAGTCCTTCAAGACTCATTTAATTTCACTATACCACCTTTTTATGTAAATACAAAGTCATTTACAATGCAAAAAAATTAAACAAAGCAAGAAAGAATAGCAAGAGAGGAGACAAAGTAAAAAGAAAGACAAGGTGAGAGCAGACGTCACACAGAGATAGAGTGTAAACCATGCATACAGGTCAACAACTGTGTATCTATTGCAGACACAGGGAAGGTAAGATCATTCAAGCTATCCTGCAATTTCAAAAGCCTGCTTGAAAAGGTGTGCTTTAAATGGAGGTGGAAGGGAAGACTGTTCCAAAACATGGGGGCCAGGAAAAAGAAAGCAGATTTCCTGGTTGATTTATAATGTGCCTTGATTGGGGAGGGTAAACAGAGATGATTATCATGAAGGGATCATAAAGACTGAGTCAGACAATCTGGAATAACTAGGGATGAGAGATATTCTGGGGCAGTCTGTGGGAGGGCGTGAAAAGTTAGGGTTATGATTTTATGTTTTATACAATACGCGACCGGTAGCCAAAGGTGCTGAATTAGGAGGGAAGTGATGGTCAAATCTTTTGGCCTGGGATAACACACGGATGGCAATGTTCTGAATGGACTGAAGCCTTTTGAGTTCATAGATGGACAATCCCGCGTAGATGGAATTGCAATAATCAATGTGAGATATAACAAGGTTAAGGACAATAGTGATCTGCTCTGGCATAATGCTCAAAAGCATCTTAGAGCATTGAAGATAGTCTTGATGACAAAGCTGATCTGTTTGGAAAACAAAAGATCAGATTCTAGGAAAATGCCTAGATATTTGAAAGAAGTTAACGTGATAGGAATTCCATTGAGATGTAGACAGGTAGTAGGGATAGGAGATAGTATTTTTAAACAATGTCCATGCTTGATGTATACCGTTAATCTTTGTAGCTGTTCCTTTTAGTTTTTTCTTAACTATTTTCATCATTTTATCATAGTCTCTCTTTTGAAAGTTAAAAGCTAATGCCGTGGATTTGTTTACCCTCTATTTATTAAATCAAAGTTTATCATGTTATGGTCACTATTGCCAAGTGGCCCCAACACTGTTCTTTTCTACCAGATCCTGTGTTCCACTAAGGACGAGGTCTAAAATTGCAGAACAGCAGCAAGCCATTCATCTTTAAGGTAAGTTTGCCATACTTATTCCAAAGTGTGGGTCTGGTGGGGGAGGGGGTGCACTGCACTGCAGGGCAGCATGCTGTGGTGGGGTGCCAGTCACAAGGGGGGTGCCCGCCCCAGATAGCGAGGCATATGGGAATATCACTGTCATTATGGAATGGAGGATTTGCTCTATAGGACTCAAGTGACTTTTGTAGAGTTTTATATTAGTTCAATGAAGCCAATTCCGGTTCCCGCACATCCGCTTGCAATGGCCAGGCAAAAACTGGACGTGTGGGAGATCAACCCAATTCTGCTGCTGCAAAGCCCCGACGTACCCGCAATAAAAGAATCATGGACTTAGATGCCCAGGAGCTCACCGTATGCCGATCAGATCGGTGTATGGGGAGCTGCCTGTCCAGATGCCAGAACGCCACTGCTTGTGCAAGGGAGCAGTGGCGTTCTGGCACCATGGCAACGAGCCATCCACAGGACAACTCAGAATGCTATGACATGCATCTGCCCCTGCAGCCCTTTGTCCAGCCATCACCAACAGCTCCTGTGGGCCAGACCATGGTTGCAGGGGCACAGAATAGCAGGATGACCATTTTGCGGGGCTGTGCAGCATGCGGTTTGGAGTGCAAGTGACTGTTATTCCACCACTGGAACGTACAGAGGTCGGAGCTGGGGAATGTACAGAGATATGACCGGAATTGCCTCTGTACATCCCGCTAGCTAGCCCCTCCCTCACACCGCCCTCACTCTACCCCAGCACTGCCCTTGTCCAGCACTCCCTGCACAAATGCTTTGCATGTGTGGGGAGGGCAGGGAGCTGAATAGCATTCAGGGGCTAAGTGCAGGTTGGATGTCAATGCTATATGTCCAACTCTCCTATTCGGTGATCAGAATGGCCACCGGTATGTCTTATACTAGAGAGGGTTTATGCTGCTATTACTGAGATGACATCAGACTCTGAGCTTTTTTTTTTGTACATGGAGTTCTCTGGGGAAATGTCCTAGTTCTGCTCTGCAATAATTCTTGGGGAGAGGTTATTGTGGATACAGAATATATGTTCAAAAAGAAAAAGTGAGAACCATGTAGGGGAATTTTAAAAAGGACAAAGGGCTGCAGGGGCAGTTGCACGCCATAGCTTTCTGAGCTGTCCTGTGGATGGCTTGTCACCATCCACAGGACGCCATTGCTTCCTTGCACAAGACAATCTGGAATGTCTAAGCCAGAATGTCTGAAAAAAAGCAGGCACACTAAGATGATTTCACAAACATGGATGTGCCCAATATGGAGGTCTGCGGGACCATCTACATAGATATCCCCAGAATAGTATTTCAGGACCTGGATGTCTAGCATTAGCCTATGGTTAGAGTAGAGGGCTAGGAATAAGAACATAAGATATGCTATACTGGGTCAGACCAAGGGTCCATCAAGCCCAGTATCCTGTTTCCAACAGTGAACATTCTAGATCTCACGCACCTGTCGGCAGGGCCGGATTTACCTTGAGTGAGGCCCTACGCCAACAAAAATTGTGGGCCCCCAGCAGGGGCGGCCCAAGGGGGGTGCGGGGCCTCATTTGCATAAGGGGCCTCATTTGCATAAATATTTGCATAATGTTACCATATACTAACTTTTAGTAAACGTGCCTCTTAATGAGTGTATGGATAAAGAAAGACTAAAAGATTTCTACATTACTATAATCCAGTGCCAACTGCCAGACACATTAGGAACTACTACAAACACTGCCCATTTAGAACCCATAGTAAACCCGCCGTTTCCTAACAGCACTACCAGGACTCACAAAGCACCATACTCTACCAATCAAAAGGCAACACTGCAAATATTAAACCAATACATTTCAGAGAACAACAATACATGACCTACTGGGGAAAGAGAACAAGTGGCAATGTCAAATAGGAATTATATAAACAGAACACCTCAGCTCAGTTACACATGCAGAACATAGACCATCACCAAACAAGTAATCACAATTTAGAAACAGGAAGACAATAATTAAACTGGGAATCCCAAAAGCCAAACTTGGAATGTACAACACTGTAGAAATAAAACTATACATTAATTTGCTCTTGTACTAAACAAAGCGCAGACGTTAATGATGCACATTTACCAGAGCTGACATATTCCAATTAATAAATTCAAAATAAAGAGATATTTTTCTACCTTTTGTGCATTTTTTTCAGCTGCAATTGCTCCAGCCACTTTCTTCTGGTTTCTTCGTGTCTTCTGCTAACTCTCCATCGTCTGCTGTCCATTTGTCCTTTCTTCTCTCTTCTAGATTTTTTTCCATTCTCTCTCTACATCTGCTTTAACATACTAATCTTTCTCCTTTTGCTCTTTCCTCATTCCTATTTCATCCACTCAAATTTTACCCCTCCATCCTCAATCCCCACTTACTCTCCCAATACCCGGCCAATTGTAGATTTTTTATCCCTCCCACACAAAATATTTTTCCCTTCTCCATTTTACTCTTCCAGCCCCATCCCATTCTAATCCTCCCCCAACATCAGCTCCCTTCTAGTTCCAGCCTCACCCAGCATCCATTCCCTTCTAGTCCCTGCATCAGCCCATTTCCAGTCCTAGCCATCCATCAGCCCATTTCCAGTCCTAGCAACCCCCCAACCCAATACCAGTCCTAGCCCCCCATCAACCCACTTACAGTCCTTAACCCCCCATCACCCCATTTTCAGTTTAAGCCCCCCCTATAACCCATTACCAGTCCTAACCCCCCATCAGCCCACTTCCAGTCCTAACCCCATCAAGCCATTTCCAGTCAGCCCCCCATAGCCCATTGCCAGTCCTACCCCCCATCAGCCCACAGCCCATTACCAGTCCTAACCCCATCATCCCACCTACAGTTTTAACCCCCCAGCCCATTTCCAGTCCTAGCCCCCCATAGCCCATTACCAGACAACCCCATCAGCCCACAGCCCATTACCAGTCTTAACCCCCCCAAAGCCCATTACCAGTTCTAACCCCCCCAACAGCCCATTACCAGTCCTAACCCCATCAGCCCACCTCCAGTCTTAACCCCCCAGCCCATTTCCAGTCCTAGCCCCCCCATAGCCCATTACCAGACAGCCCCCATAAGCCCACAGCCCATTACCAGTCTTAACCCCCCCCCAACGCCCTTTGCCAGTTCTAAGCCCCCCCAACAGCCCACAGTCCATTACCAGTCCTATCCCCATCAGCCCCCATCCAGTTTTAACCCCCCCAGCCCATTTCCAGCCCCAGCCCCCCCAATAGCCCATTACCAGTCCTACCCCCCCATAGCCCATTACCAGCACCAGCCCCAGCCCCCCAATAGCCAATTACCAGTCCTACCCCCCCCATCGCCAATTACCAGCCGTACCCCCCCCTGCCCATTTCCAGCCCCTGCCCCCCCAATCGCCCATTACCAGTCCTACCCCCCCCCCGGCCTAAAGTAAAATTTAATTTAAAAAAAAAACCTGGTGGCTGCCACCGCGGGGCACCCTCTGCTGCCGCGGCAGCACCGACTGACCCGCGGGGGCCCCGTCTACAAGCTGAAGCCGTCGGTTCGGTTGGTTCTTCCCTCCCTCCCTCCATGCAGGCTGCAGGCTGTGAGAGACGCGAAGGGAGAGCGTCTCCTCGCGTCTCTGTTAAGCCCGCAGGGGCTGATGGGAAATTTCCCATCAGCCCCTGCGGGCTTAACAGAGACGCGAGGAGACACTCTCGTGTCTCTCACAGCCTGCAGCCTGCACGGAGGGAGGGAGGGAGGGAGGGAACCGACGGCTTCAGCTTGTAGACGGGGCCCCCGCGGGTCAGTCGGTGCTGCCGCGGCAGCAGAGGGGGCCCCGCGGCAGCAGGCACCAGGTTTTTTTTTAAATTTTATTTAAAAAAAAATGAACTTGGTTTTTTTTTGTGGGCCCCTGCCGGCTGTGGGCCCTACGCCATGGTGTACATGGCGTATAGGTAAATCCGGCCCTGCCTGTCGGGTTCCCAAAAGTATTCACATTCCATGCTACTTGTTCCAGGGGTAAGCAGTAGATTTCTCCAGTTCTCTTTAATTATGGTTTATGGACCTTTCCTTCAGGAACTTATCCAAACCTGTTTGAACCCAGATATACAAACAGCTTTTATTACATGCTCCGGTAACAAATTCCAGAGTTTGATTATGTGCTGAGTGAAAAAATATTTTCTATGAACAGTCTTAATTGTGCCACATTGTAGCTTCATTGCATGTCCCCTAGTCGTTTTACTTTTTATTTATTTAACATTTTTTATATACCGTGCTATTTGTTATCAGTGCGGTTTACATTTAACAAAGGTTGCTCAATTCAGTCGAGACTGTTTTGCGCTTCCATTGTAACAGGAGATAAAACTTGGAACAAAACAGGGTAACTATATACATATAAACATAGAGCATAAGATTATAGCTTTTGAAGATTTTGAAGGTTTTGAAGGAGTAAACAATCAATCTATATTTACCCTTTCCACTCCATTCATTAATTTATAGATCTCTATCATATCTCCCCTCAGCTGTCTCATTTCCAAGTTGAAGAGCCTTAACCTTTTAAGTCTTTCCTCATAGGGGTATCCTTCCATACCCTTCACCATATTGGTCACTCTTACCTTTTCCAATTCTGCTATATCCTTTTTAAGATATGGTGACCAGAACTGTACACAATATTCAAGGTGTGGTCATACTATTGAGTGATACAGAGGCATTATAATATCCTTGGTTTTATTTACTATTCCTTTCCTTATGATTCCTAGCATTCTATTTGCTTTCTTGTCTGTGGCTGCACACTGGGCAGAGGGTTTCAACATACTATCCATTATGACACCCAGATCCTTTTCCTGAGTGGTGATTCCTAATGTGGAACCTTGCATTGTGTAACTGTAGTTTGAGTTGTTCTTCCCTAAGGGGGGCATTCCAGAACAGGAATAAGCCCTTGGATGTGCGGCATAGACATTTTTCTAGCAAAAACGTCTACAAACATATTCTGATACATCCATGACCCTCCACGTACATGGCACTTGCACGGGGATCTCAGAATGAGGGGCGGGAGGGGACGGAATGGGAGCGTGGTTAGCAGCAGAGACGTGCAATGTGCATTCAGGAAGGCCCGTATACATTCTGCATGTTTCCCATGGACATCCATGTTATACCAGCGGAAACGTGGAATAAGGCCAGGACTTAGAAACATTTCTGCTCTGCTCTGCAATGCACCTCATAGAGATGAATGGCTGTGACAAAGATGTTGTGAACTGCTGTGTCTGCAGTCTGGAAGCCCACAAGATGCAGTTGTAAAGACAGAATGCAGAGGTGGGGGAAGGTTGTATGATAAAAACATAATACTAAACCACTACAGAAATATTCAGAGCTGCAATGGTGATTATTCTGGCTATGCTGACAATTGCTGTGTGAGCTAGAGGAGGTGATCTAGGGCACCCTAACATTCCCTGTCATCTGAGAAGTGGGACTGTTGATATAGGGATTGTATGTGGGTGAGTATAGGATGAATGCATGTGTGGGTGAGAAACACAGATCATATTAGTAGTCCTGGGACACCATGCCATCATGTTATACCAGCTGTTGTCTATAGGTGCAGGGTATCTGTACTGCAGATGTATGTTTTGTGTGACTGCAAGTGAGAGTGTGTGTGTGTGTGTATGTGGTAAGAGGGATGCATGGGGGGACCTGATGTGTGCAACTGCAATTTTGGGGGGAAATTAATGTCTGGCTAGTACCTGGTCTATAGGACTGACTGCAGCATGACCATTTGCCAGTGTGATTGGCCAGGATACAGCAGAATGGGGTCTCTAAGGTTAAATGTCAGGGCATATCCCTTTCAGTGATAAGGGACCCTCAGAATGAGTTTATGCAACACGACACACAGCACCATCAGTGGTCTCACAAATGTGCACATTTGTATGGACAGATGCTGGTGCCCTTGGGCATCTAGTGGTGCTGTTTGCACTGGCGCATGCACTCAATCTGAGGGTCCCTATTTAATGTCAGGGATATGCTCTGACATTTAGCTGTAGAGGACCATTTCTGATTTCTTCTGGCCATACATAGCATTGTTCAAACTGTTGTCAGAGATGACCAATGCAAGCACAACTAAAATGTTCACCTACTGCTATGTATGTTGTGCTGCAAGGTATGTCAGGACACTAATCACTTTCTACTTGCTGTTGTACATAAAAACATAAGATATGCCATACTGGGTCAGACCAAGGTCCATCAAGCCCAGTATCCTGTTTCCAACAGTGGCCAATCTAGGTCATATGTACCTAGCAGTTTCCCCAAAAGACACAGATTCCTCAATGCTTGTATTGGGTCAAGCAGTGATATCCTGGATCCCTTTTAATAATGGTTTATGGACCTTTCCTCCAGGAACTTGTCCAAACCTTTTTTAAACACAACTACACTAACAGCTTTTACTACATCCTCCGGTAACAAATTCCAGAGTTAGATTACATGTTGAGTGAAAAAATATTTTCTCTTATTAGTTTTAAATAGTTTACCCTGTAGCTATATTGCATGACCCCTAGTCTTTCTATATTCTGATGATGCAAACAATTGAACTAGGTTTACCCGTTCCACTCCATTCATTAAATTATAGACAATCTATCATATCTCCCCTCAGCCGTCTCTTTTCAAGATTGAAGAGCCCTAACCATTTTAGCCTCTTTTCATAGGTATATCCTTCCATCCCCTTTACCATTTTGGTGGCTCTTCTCTGTACCTTATCTAATAGCACTATATCCGTTTTAAGCTACAGTGACCAGAATTGCACACAATATTCAAGGTACAGTCGCACCATGGCTCCTAACCTGGTGCAAACAAGAAGGATTCAGATTTACAGGCAACTAGGAAAACAGATGGACCAACAAGAGACTATACTGTGCTGATGGACTACATCTGTCTGTCACAGGAAAAAGAATCCTAAGTGAAAAATTCAGGCAGTATGTGGACAAGCATTTAAACTATAGAAAGGCGGTGACGGATGGGGAAGGACAAGTTCAGGATGCCACTCCCGGCAAAAGCAGAACAACATCAGAAACAGCCACACTTTTAAACCACACACCAATGACAAGTGGGAAGAAGTTGGAAGAACAAAATCAATGCAAAATACAGTACATGCAAGCCAGTTAAATGCTGGAAAGCAATGAGCACAAATGCTCAAAGCTTAGCCAACAAAGTTGCTGACCTGGAAGCCCTAATTGTGGAAATGGACTTCGATATTGTGGCCATTAGAGAAACAAGAGCCCATGAGGGAAGGGTTAGGACAGCAGTTAGAGTTGGTGATTCGATCATTAGGCATGTAGATAGCTGGGTGGCTGGTGGACGTGAGGATTGCCTGGTAACATGCCTGCCTGGTGCGAAGGTAGCGGACCTCACGCGCCACCTAGATAAGGTCTTAGATAGTGCTGGGGAGGAGTCTGCTGTCTTGGTACATGTCGGTACCAATGAAATAGGAAAATGTGGTAGGGAGGTTCTGGAAGCTAAATTTAGGCTTTTAGGTAGGAAGTTGAAATCCAGAACTTCCAGGGTAGCATTCTCCAAAATGCTTCCCGTTCCACGCGCAGGACCCAAAAGGCAGGCAGAGCTCTGGAGTCTCAATGCGTGGATGAGACAATGGTGCAGAGATGAGGGGTTTGGATTTGTTAGGAACTGGGGAACATTCTGGGGAAAGGAGGGGCTCTTCCGGAAGGGATGGGCTTCACCTTAACCGGGATGGAACCAGGCTGCTGGCATTAACCTTTAAAAAGGAGATAGAGCAGCTTTTAAACTAGATAATAGGGGAAAGCCGACAGTCGCCCAAGAGCGGATGGTTCGGAAGAATGTATCCTTGAAGGATACTACAAAAAGCAGAGAGGTTCCAAAAAAGAGTAAAGTAGCCCAAATGCCCTCGAGTATGGAGCAGACAGAGCTTAAAGATCCCAAATTACCCATGTCTACCAATAGCCAAATTAATATGAATAAAATACAGTCTCTAAAATGCTTGTATGCAAATGCTAGAAGTCTAAAAAACAAGATGGGAGACTTAGAATATATAGCACTAAACGAGAGGTTAGATATGATTGGAATATCAGAGACATGGTGGAAGGAGGACAACCAGTGGGACACTGTGATACCTGGGTACAAACTATATCATAATGATAGAGCTGATCAAATTGGTGGAGGGGTTGCGCTCTATGTTAGAGAGGGCATTGAGTCAGAAAGGATTAAAGTTTTGCAAGAAACAAAATTTGCTGTAGAATCTCTATGGATTGAAATTCCATGTAAAAAGGGGAAGGCGATGGCAGTGGGGGTGTACTATCGTCCGCCTGGCCAGAATGAACAAATGGATGATGAAATGCTCAAAGAAATCAAGGAAGCTAGCAAAAGTTACAGTGCAGTAATAATAATGGGTGATTTCAATTACCCCGGCATCGACTGGGTCAGTGTCACAGCAGGACATGCTAGGGAGATAAAGTTCCTAGATGAAATAAATGACTGCTTCTTGGAGCAGCTGGTTCATGAACCGACCAGAGGGGAAGCCATATTAGACCTAGTCCTTAGTGGAACACCAGATCTATTGCAAGAAATAAGGGTGTTGGGGCCACTTGGCAATAGTGATCATAGCATGATCGCCTTTGATTTAATTAGTGGAGGAGGGATAGTAAGGAAATCCACAGTACTACCCTTTAACTTTCGAAAGGGAGACTATGATAAAATGAGGAAAACAGTTAAGAAAAAACTAAAAGGAGCAGTTGCAAAGGTTAAAGACCTACATCAAGCTTGGATGTTGTTGAAAAATACTATCTTGGTAGCCCAGACCAGCTGTATTCCACGCTTTAAGAAAAGTGGAAGGAAGTCAAAAAAACTGCCAGCATGGTTTAAAGGTGAGGTCAGAGAGGCTGTTGTTGCCAAAAAAAGCATCTTTCAGGAAATGGAAAAAAGAGCCAAATGACGAAACCTGGAAACAGCACAAGCACTGGAAAGTCAAATGCAAGGCATTGATAAGGCAGGCAAAGAGAGAATTTGAGAAGAAGCTTGCTGCGGAAGCAAAAACACGAAATAAAGACCTTTTCAAGTACATTCGTAGCAAAAAACCTGTGAGAGAGTCAGTTGGTCCAGTAGATGATAAAGGGGTTAAAGGAGCACTAAGAGGCGACAAGGCGATAGCGGAGAGACTGAATGAATTCTTTGCTTCAGTCTTTACTGAGGAAGATGTAGGGATGTTACCCATGACTGAAGTGGTATTTAAAGGTGCGGAAGAATTGAAGGAAATATCGATACATCGGGAAGATGTCTTACAACTATTAGATAAACTGAAGAGTAGCAAATCACCTGGGCCGGATGATATACATCCAAGGGTGTTGAAAGAAATGAAATATGAGATTGCAGACCTGCTATTAGTAATCTGTGAACTATCATTAAAATCATCTCTAATACCTGAAGATTGGAGGATCGCCAATGTAACACCAATTTTTAAAAAGGGTTCCAGGGGTGATCCGGGAAACTACAGACCGGTGAGCCTGATGTCAGTACCGGGAAAAATGGTAGAAACCTTCATAAAGAATAAAATTACTCAGCATGTAGATAGTCATGACCTAATGGGAGACAGCCAACATGGCTTTAGACAAGGAAGATCTTGTCTTACTAATCTGTTATGTTTTTTTGAAGGAGTGAATAAACAGGTGGACAAAGGTGAGTCGGTTGATATTGTGTATCTGGACTTTCAGAAAGCCTTTGACAAGGTCCCTCATCAGTGACTTTTGGCAAAACTAAAGAGTCATGGGATAGGAGGCAGTGTACTATTGTGGATCAGGAACTGGTTAAAAGATAGAAAGCAGAGGGTAGGGCTAAATGGCCAATTTTCCCAATGGAGAAAGTTGAATAGTGGTGTACCCCAGGGATCTGTGCTGGGTCCGCTGCTTTTTGACATATTCATAAATGACCTGGAAAGTGGAATAACGAGTGAGGTTATCAAATTTGCAGATGACACAAAACTATTTAAAGTTGTTAAAACCCAAGAGGATTGTGAAAAATTGCAAGAGGATCTTGATAAATTGGAAGACTGGGCATCAAAATGGCAGATGAAATTTAATGTGGACAAGTGCAAGGTTATGCACCTAGGGAAGAACAACCCAAACTATGGTTACACAATGCAAGGTTCCACATTAGGAACCACCACCCAGGAAAAAGATTTAGGCATCATTGTGGATACTTTGTTAAAACCCTCGGCCCAGTGTGCAGCGGCAGCCAAGAGAGCAAACAGAATGCTAGGTATGATAAGGAAAGGAATGGAAAATAAAACAAAAGATATTATAATGCCTCTATATCGTTCCATGGTGAGACCGCACCTTGAATATTGTGTGCAATTCTGGTCGCCGTATCTTAAAATGGATATAGCGATTTTAGAAAAGGTTCAGAGAAGAGCCACCAAAATGGTAAAGGGGATGGAAGGATACTCCTATGAGGAAAGGCTAAAAAGGTTAGGGCTCTTTAACCTGGAAAAGAGACGGCTGAGGGGAGATATGATAGAAGTCTATAAATTAATGAACGGAGAGGAACGGGTAAACGTAGATCGATTGTTTACGTTATTAGAATATAGAAAGTCTAGGGGACATGCAATGAAGCTACAGGGTAAACTATTTAAGACTAATAAAAGAAAATATTTTTTCACTCAACGTGTAATCAAACTCTGGAATTTGTTACCGGAGGATGTAGTAAAGGCTGTTAGTGTAGCTGGGTTTAAAAAAGGTTTGGACAAGTTCCTGGAGGAAAGGTCCATAAACCATTATTAAGAAGTGACCGAAGATATCAATGCTTGACCCAATACAAGCATTGTGGAACTTGTGTCTCTTGGGGAAACTGCTAGGTACATATGACCCAGATTGGCCACTGTTGGAAACAGAATACTGGGCTTGATGGACCTTGGTCTGACCCAGTATGACATATCTTATGTTCTTATGTTCATGGTTTAATGAATCACATGAATGGGATATAGCCATAGCTGGCTATAATCTATTCAGAAGAGACAGAGAAAGTGGAAAAGGAGGAGGAGTAGCCTTGTATATCAAAAGCAATATTAAAGTTACTGAAATGAAGGGGGTATTTATAAAAGAAGAAGCGCTCCGGATTGTGTTGGAAAAAGGAGATGGCACTGTCATCCATATTAGTGTAATCTACAGACCTTCAACTCAAACTGAAGAAATAGATAACGAATTGATTATAGATGTTGCAAAGATAGCCACAACATATCATAGTGGGTGACTTTAATCTACCTGATGTGGATTGGAGTACTCCTTCTGCAAATCTGGAAAGAAGTAAAAAATTTGTGGATGCTTTCCAAGATGCATTACTTAGACAAATGGTGATGGAACCATCCAGGGAAAGCTCAATGCTGGATTTAGTGCTCACCAACAGAGATAGCGTGTCGAATGTCCGGATGGGTGCCCCTGTGAGCAGCAGTAATCATCACACAGTGTGGTTTGAGATAAAAACCAAGGTGCAGTCCAAACATGTCAAGCTCAAAGTCCTAGACTTCAAAAACACTGACTTCAGTAAAATGGCCAAGTAACTGAAGGAGGAGTTGGCAGGGTTGGAGGGGATAAAGGAAGGGGAATTGCAATGGGCTAAACTAAAGGTGGCAATAAATGGGGCAACAGATAAATCTGTAAGGAACGTAAATTAAAACAAGAGGAGAAGGAAGCCTATTTGGTTCTCCAAAGAAGTGGCTGCTCAAATAAAGGCAAAAAACACAGCTTTCACAAAATTCAAAAACTTACAAACAGATGAACACAGAAAGTAATACAGGATCAAACTGAAAGAGACAAAAAAGAGAAATAAGGAAAGCAAAATCAAAGGTAGAGGAAAAGATGGCTAAAGATGTGAAGTGTGGCGACAAAACTTTCTTCGGATATATTCGGGAGAGGAGGAAAATCAGAGGTGGAATTGCAGAACTGCTGGGAATGGACTCGTGGATAGTGGCATTGAAAAAGCAAAATTGTTGAACAAATACTTCTGCTCTGTTTTACTAAAGAAAATCCTGGAGAAGGACCACCTGCAACTCCCAAATATAAAAATGGGAATGGAGTAGATACCACAACATTCACAGAAGATGATGTGTTAGAACAACTTGCAAAACTGAAAGTGGACAAGGCCATGGGACTAGATGGGATATATCCCAGGATACTGAGAGAGCTCAGAGAGGTTCTTGCAGGGCCGTTAAAAGGATGTTTTTAACAGTTCCTTGGAAACAGGAGAAGTTCCTCAGGACTGGAGAAGGGCTAATTTAGTACCTCTTCACAAAAGTGATGACAGGGAAGAAGTGACAAACTACAGGCCCGTGAGCCTTACCTCGGTGGCGGGAAAAGTAATGGAGGCACTCCTGAAAGAACGAATAGTGGACTTTTTCAAAATCAACAGGTTGCATGATCCAAGGCAACATGGTTTTACCAAAGGATGACCTTGCCAAACAAATCTGATTGAGTTCTTTGACTGGGTGACCAGAGAACTAGATCAGGGGCATGCGATGGATGTCATCTACCTGGATTTCAGTGAAGCCTTTGATACTGTTCCTCATAGGAGGCTTATCAATAAACTCAATAGTTTAGGGATGGGTCCCAAGGTGGTAAACTGGATCAGAAATTGGTTGACTGACAGACGTCAGAAGGTGATGGTAAATGGAGCTCACTTGGATGAAAGGGTGATTAGCGGGGTGCCCCAGGGTTCGGTCTTGTTCAATGTATTTGTGAGTGATATTGCTGAAGGACTGAATGGAAAAGTCTGTCTTTTTGCAGATGACGCGAAAATTTGCAGCAGAGTGGACTCCTCTGGGGCAGTGGATAACATGAGGCAAGATCTACAAAAGCTGGAAGAATGGTCTAATGCTTGGCAATTATGATTTAATGCAAAGAAGTGCAGTGTCATGCACTTGGGAAGCAGAAATCCAAGGGAAATGTACACGATAGGGGGCGAGAGGTTGGTGTGCACGGACCAGGAGAAGAACCTTGGTGTGATTATTTCTGAGAATCTCAAGGTGGCAAAACAGTGCGACAAGGCAGTGGCAAAAGCCAGGAGGATGTTGGGTTGCATACAAAGAGTAGGAATTACAAGCAGAAAGGAAGAGGTACTAATTCCACTGTATAAGTCACTGATGAAGCCTCACTTGGAATACTGTGTTCAGTTTTGGAGACCATATCTGGCAAACGGAAATGGTTCAGAGGAAGGCGACCAAAATGATTTGGAGCCTGCGTCAGAAACCTTATGAGAAGAAACTTGAAGACCTAAATAAGTACACTCTGGAGGAGAGGAGGGATAAGGGAGATATAATTCAGACCTTTAAATACTTAAAGAGTATTAACGAACAAACAAACCTCATCCAAAGACAGGGAAGCTGCAAAACTAGAAGGCATAACATGAAGCTGCAAGGGGGTAAATTGAAAGGCAATGTCAGGAAATACTTTTTCACTGAAAGGGTGGAGGTTGCTTGGAATGCCCTCCCGATGGAAGTGGTGGGGGCAAATATCGTGACAGAATTCAAAATAGCATGGGACAGACACAGTGGATCCCTTTATAGCAACAGGATAAAATCAAAATAAACTTAACTATCTAATTTCTCAACAAACAGGGGTGCCCTACACAGAGCGGTGGGTTCACCCCTAAACAAAGACATGGGGAGGGGTTACCTGCATGGAGCGGCAGGTGCACCTACTCTTGCCACCTTGCTGGGCAGACTAAATGGACCATACCGGTCCTTATCTGCCTTCATTTAATCTGTTACTATGATACAGAGGCATTATAATATCCTCTGTTTTATTTTCCATTCCTTTCCTTATGATACCCAGCATTCTTTTAGTTTAAATTTAAAACACAGAAGAGAGCTTTCTGGTTAAATTTGGAATCCAGCAGAGAGCTTGTAGTTTAAATTTAATAGTCATTCAGGGCCTAGCATCAGCAAAGTACTTTTAGTTTAAATTTAAAACACAGAAGAGAGCTTTCTGGTTAAATTTGGAACCCAGCAGAGAGCTTGTAGTTTAAATTTAAGAGTCACTCAGGGCCTAGCATCAGCAAAGTACTTTTAGTTTAAATTTAAAACACAGAAGAGAGCTTTCTGGTTAAATTTAAAACCCAGCAGAGAGCTTGTAGTTTAAATTTCATAATAGGTTAGAGCCTAGCAGCAGCAAAGAGCTATAATTTAAATCAAATCAGAATATAGCTTAGCACAAAAGGCAAAGAGACCTTTAGAAAGAGGCCTTCTACCTAGGGGTCAAGAGACCTGTGAAACCTTTTCAATAGGTGTTAACACAAGGTGGCAGGTCAAAAGGCCATTTTGAAAGACTCCTTCTATCCACGCAAGGACTGCTAATCACCCAGGAAGTTGGTCACAGCTTACCTCAGCAGCACAGGCATAAATAGCTCAACCAGAGCTCTGTGATCCTCAGTCTTGAAGGACCAGAAAAGGGGACTGTTACTTCTGGAGAGATATCTGCAATTGTGAGTATATACTTCTGGGAATTTTCTGAAAGGAATTTTTTGTATTAAAACTAATTAATCTGTGAACCCACTATATTTTGTTAAATCAGTTAGGGCCTAGTAGCAGCAGTTTAAGTTTAAATTTAAAACACAGAAGAGAACTTTCTGGTTACATTTGATACCCAGCAGAGAGCTTGTAGTTTAAATTTAATAGTCACTCAGGGCCTAGTATCAGCAAAGTACTTTTAGTTTAAATTTAAAACACAGAAGAGAGCTTTCTGGTTAAATTTGGAACCCAGCAGAGAGCTTGTAGTTTAAATTGAATAGTCACTCAGGGCCTAGTATCAGCAAAGTACTTTTAGTTTAAATTTAAAACACAGAAGAGAGGTTTACGGTTAAATTTGGAACCCAGCTGAGAGCTTGTAGTTTAAATTTCATAATAAGTTAGAGCCTAGCAGCAGCAAAGAGCTATAATTTAAATCAAATCAGAATATAGCTTACCTCAGCAGCACAAGACAGGGTACTGTGTAGAAGCCCTCTTTTAATAAGTGTTATTTCCCTCCCTCCCTCCCCAACACTCACCCACCCCTGGAATAATCATAGCTTTATAGGTACTTACACATCTTAAAAGACAGGAGGTGCTTTCAGGTGAAGCTCGTTACCCAAATCAGTCATACACTAAGGACCTGAGATTAATTAAGCTTCAGGTGAACAAGATATATTAAACATATTAGGTACAGTTTTATTAGTATAAATATCCATAGCAACCCTTAGTAAGTAAAGAACTTAAAGATCTAAACACAAACTTAAAACTAAGATGCAGACAGCAGTCCAGCAGTGAGATGCGGGCTTTCCAGTCTTTTGCATTGAGTGTCATATGTATGATTTTCTCCCAGTTGGTGAGAAGTCTTACGTGTGCACTAGGTGCAAGGAGCTCTTTGCTCTCAGGGAATGAGTCCGTTCTGTAGAGGCTAGAGTAGCAGACTTGGAAAACATAAGAAAGACAGAGAGGTACATAGACGAGACCTGCAGGGATATAGTCCTGAAGTCCCACCTCCAGTCTGGCAGCATCCCTGTTGCCATGGAGGAGAGAGGTCACGTGAAAGGAGAGCATCACCCTGGTGTGGCAGGAAGTGATCCTGTAACTAGGACCTGTCCTCCAAGTGATGTAAAACCCTCTCGCACCGAGGAAGTTTCTCCAGGGCCATGTGCCCATGAGGGAAGGGTTAGGACAGCCGTTATAGATGGTGATTCGATCATTAGACATGTAGATAGCTGGGTGGCTGGTGGACGTGAGGATTGCCTGGTAACATGCCTGCCTGGTGCGAAGGTAGCGGACCTCACGCACCACCTAGATAAGGTCTTAGATAGTGCTGGGGAGGAGTCTGCTGTCTTGGTACATGTCAGAACCAATGACATAGGAAAATGTGGTAGGGAGGTTCTGGAGGCTACATTTAGGCTTTTAGGTAGGACGTTGACATCCAGAATTTCCAGGGTAACGTTCTCTGAAATGCTTCCCGTTCCACGCGCAGGAACCAAAAGGCAGGCAGAGCTCTGGAGTCTCAATGCGTGGATGAGACAATGGTGCAGAGATGAGGGGTTTGGATTTGTTAGGAACTGGGGAACATACTGGGGAAAGGAGGCGCTCTTCCGAAGGGATGGGCTTCACTTTAACCGGGATGGAACCAGGATGCTGGCATTAACCTTTAAAAAGGAGATAGAGCAGCTTTTAAACTAGATAATAAGGGAAAACCGACAGTCGCCCAAGAGCGCATGGTTTGGAAGAATGTATCCTTGAAGGATACTACCAAAAGCAGAGAGGTTCCAAAAAAGAGTAAAGTAGCCCAAATGCCCTCGAGTATGGAGCAGACAGTGCTTAAAGATCCCAAATTACCCATGTCTACCAATAGCAAATTAATATGAACAAAATACAGTCTGTAAAATACTTGTATGCAAATGCTAGAAGTCTAAAAAATAAGATGGGAGAGTTAGAATATATAGCACTAAATGAAAGATTAGATATGATTGGAATATCAGAGACATGGTGGAAGGAGGACAACCAGTGGGACACTGTGATACCTGGGTACAAACTATATCGTAATGATAGAGCTGATCAAATTGGTGGAGGGGTTGCGCTCTATGTTAGACAGGGCATTGAGTCAGAAAGGATTAAGGGTTTGCAGGAAACAAAATTTGCTGTAGAATCTCTATGGATTGAAATTCCATGTAAAAAGGGGAAGGCGATGCAGTGGGGGTGTACTATCGACCGCCTGGCCAGAATGAACAAATCGATGATGAAATGCTCAAAGAAATCAAAGAAGCTAACAAACGTTACAGCACAGTAATAATAATGGGTGATTTCAATTACCCCGGTATCGACTGGGTCAGTGTCACGGCAGGACATGCTAGGGAGATAAAGTTCCTAGATAAAATAAATAACTGCTTCTTGGAGCAGCTGGTTCATGAACCGACCAGAGGGGAAGTCATATTAGACCTAGTCCTTAGTGGCACACCAGATCTAGTGCAAGAGATAAGGTTGTTGGGGCCACTTGGCAATAGTGATCATAGCATGATCACCTTTGATTTAATTAGTCGAGGAGAGATAGTAAGGAAATCCACAGTACTACCTTTTAACTTTCGAAAGGGAGACTATGATAAAATGAGGAAAATAGTTAAGAAAAAACTAAAAGGAGCAGTTGCAAAGGTTAAAGACGTACATCAGGCTTGGCTGTTGTTGAAAAATACTATCTTGGAAACCCAGACCAGCTGTATTCCACGCTTTAAGAAAAGTGGAAGAAAGTCCAAAAAACTGCCAGCATGGTTTAAAGGTGAGGTCAGAGAGGCTGTTGTTGCCAAAAAAGCATCTTTCAGGAAATGGAAAAAAGAGCCAAACGACGAAACCTGGAAACAGCACAAACACTGGCAAGTCAAATGCAAGGCATTGATAAGGCAGGCAAATGGAGAATTTGAGAAGAAGCTTTCTGCGGAAGCAAAAACGCGAAGTAAAGACCTTTTCAAGTACATTCGTAGGAAAAAACCTGTGAGAGAGTCAGTTGGTCCATTAGATGATAAAGGGGTTAAAGGAGCACTAAGAGGCGACAAGGCGATAGCGGAGAGATTGAATGAATTCTTTGCTTCAGTCTTTACTGAGGAAGATGTAGGGATGTTACCCATGACTGAAGTGGTATTTAAAGGTGCGGAAGAATTGAAGGAAATATCGATACATCGGGAAGATGTATTATAACTATTAGATAAACTGAAGAGTAGCAAATCACCTGAGCCGGATGGTATACATCCAAGGGGGTTGAAAGAACTGAAATATGAGATTTCAGACCTGCTATTAGTAATCTGTGAACTATCATTAAAATCATCTCTAATACCTGAAGATTGGAGGATCGCCAATGTAACACCAATTTTTAAAAAGGGTTCCAGGGGTGATCCGGGAAACTACAGACCGGCGAGCCTGACATCAGTACCGGGAAAAATGATAGAAACCATCATAAAGAATAAAATTACTCAGCATGTAGATAGTCATGACCTAATGGGAGACAGCCAACATGGCTTTAGACAAGGAAGATCTTGTCTTACTAATCTGTTATGTTTTTTTGAAGGAGTGAATAATCAGGTGGAGAAAGGTGAGTCGGTTGATATTGTGTATCTGGACTTTCAAAAAGCCTTTGACAAGGTCCCTCATGAGAGACTTTTGGCAAAACTAAAGAGTCATGGGATAGGAGGCAGTGTACTATTGTGGATCAGGAACTGGTTAAAAGATAGAAAGCAGAGGGTAGAGCTAAATGGCCAATTTTCCCAACGGAGAAAGGTGAATAGTGGTATACCCCAGGGATCTGTGCTGGGTCCGCTGCTTTTTGACATATTCATAAATGACCTGGAAAGTGGAATAACGAGTGAGGTTATCAAATTTGCAGATGACAGAAAACTATTTAAAGTTGTTAAAACCCAAGAGGATTGTGGAAAATTGCAAGAGGATCTTGATAAATTGGAAGACTGGGCATCAAAATGGCAGATGAAATTTAATGTGGACAAGTGCAAGGTTATGCACCTAGGGAAGAACAACCCAAACTATGGTTACACGATGCAGGGTTCCACATTAGGAACCACCACCCAGGAAAAAGATTTAGACGTCATTGTGGATAACATGTTAAAACCCTCGGCCCAGTGTGCAGCGGCGGCCAAGAGAGCAAATAGAATGCTAGGTATCATAAGGAAAGGAATGGAAAATAAAACAAAAGATATTATAATGCCTCTATATCGTTCCATGGTGAGACCGCACCTTGAATATTGTGTGCAATTCTGGTCGCCGTATCTTAAAAAGGATATAGCGATTTTAGAAAAGGTTCAGAGAAGAGCCACCAAAATGGTAAAGGGGATGGAAGGATACTCCTATGAAGAAAGGCTAAAAAGGTTAGGGCTCTTTAATCTGGAAAAGAGATGGCTGAGGGGAGATATGATAGAAGTCTATAAATTAATGAACGGAGTGGAATGGGTAAACGTAGATCGACTGTTTATGTTATCAGAAAATAGAAAGACTAGGGGACATGCAATGAAGCTACAGGGTAAACTATTTAAGACTAATAAAAAAAAATATTTTTTCACTCAACGTGTAATCAAACTCTGGAATTTGTTACCGGAGGATGTAGTAAAGGCTGTTAGTGTAGCTGGGTTTAAAAAAGGTTTGGACAAGTTCCTGGAGGAAAGGTCCATAAACCATTATCAAGAAGGGACCTAATATATCAATGCTTGACCCAGAACAAGTATTGTGGAACCTGTGCCTTTTGGGGAAACTGCTAGGTACATATGACCTAGATTGGCCACTGTTGGGAACAGGATACTGGGCTTGATGGACCTTGGTCTGACCCAGTATGGCATATCTTATGTTCTTATTTTCTTATATTCTATTTGCTCTCTTGGCCGCCGCTGCACACTGGGCGGAGGGTTTTAACATGTTATCCATGATGATGCCTAAATCTTTTTCCTGGGTGGTGGTTCCCAATGTGGAACCTTGCATTGTGCAAACATAGTTTGGGTTGTTCTTTTCTAGGTGCATAACTTTCCACTTGTCCACATTAAATTTCATCTGCCATTTGGATGCCCAGTCTTCCAATTTATCAAGATCCTCTTGCAATTTTCCGCAATCCTCTTGGGTTTTAACAACTTTAAATAGTTTTGTGTCATCTGCAAATTTGATAACCTCACTCGTTATTCCCTTTTCAGATCATTTATGAATATGTCAAAAAGCAGCGGACCCAGCACAGATCCCTGGGTACACTACTATTCACCTTTTTCAGTTGGGAAAATTGACCATTTAGCCCTATCCTCTGCTTTCTATCTTTTAACCAGTTCCTGATCCACAATAGTACACTGCCTCCTATCCCATGACTTTTTAGTTTTGCCAAAAGTCTCTGAGGAGGGACTTTGTCAAAGGCTTTCTGAATGTCCAGATACGCTATATTAACTGACTCACCTTTATCTACCTTTTTATTCAAACCTTCAAAAAATCATAACAGATTAGTAAGACAAGATCTTCCTTGTCTAAAGCCATGTTGGCTGTCTCCCATTAAGCCATGACTATCTACATGTTGAGTAATTTTGTTCTTTATGATGGTTTCTACCGTTTTTCCCGGTACTGACCTCAGGCTCACCGGTCTATATTTTCCCAGATCACTCCTAGAGCCCTTTTTTAAAAATTGGCATTACATTGGTGATCCTCCAATCTTCAGGTATTACAGATGATTTTAATGATAGTTCACAGATTACTAATAGACTTAGTGGTTGTCATGGAAGGGCATATTTGATAGGCCCTACAGTCTTTATCTGCCATCATGGTTCTATGTTTCTAAATTCTAGAATCACCTCAGTAACAGCAACTCAAACTCTTAGGACTGGTGCAAGGATATCAGGCACACTAGGAAAAACTTCCTTTCAGTGTCCACTCCCTCTTTCTCCCTTCCTCCCTCCAGTCTTCTCCCTTCTCATCTCCCTTCTTCCTCTCCGTCCCCTTCTCACCAACTCCCAGCAGACAATGACCACCTTCTCAACCCTTCTCTCCCTGCAGATACTCTGACCCCTCCACACCCTTCCCTCTAGTTCACTCTACTCTCTCTTCTCCTTCCCTGCAATCTGAGCCTGTTCTCACCCCTGCCTCTTCCACTCAGTGTGGTTACACCAGTTATGAGCCCTCATTTAGTAGCAGACAGCAGGGGATGTGTTTAATTGCACAGCATCTGCTGCTGCAGGGTCTGTCTCATGGGATGAGCCCTGAATCAGTCCCTAGCCTCCTCTTCCCAGTCTCATCCCACCTACAAGCCCACCTTCTCCCACCTGCCTCTTGTCAGCTGCCAGACTGTGTCAACCTCCTGTCTCCTTCTCCCAGACCCCCATCTCTCACTCTCATTCCTTGGCATCAGCTTTTCTTCCTACCCCCATATCCTGTGTTAGCTCTAAGCCCTCTTCTCCCAGCTTCACAGCCACCTTCTGCCACCCCCGTCATTTGCCAGCATCAGCCCACTTCGCCATCCCCAGCCTTGTTTCAGCCCCTAGTTCCTTTTTTCAAGGACCCAACATCAAATCCTTTCTCCGATCCCCAGTCCTCCTCTCCCATTCCCAGTCCCTTGTCAGCCACCAGGCCCAGCATCAGAACCTTCTCCCTTCTCTATTCCCAGCATCAGCTCCCTTCTCTCACTTTTTCAGCATCTCTAAATCACCTGAAGCAACAGGGGCTTCTTTTTTCAGTCTCCTCTGGTTTTGGATGCCAGTACCGCAAAGGAGTTGAAATCAGAGAATAAATACTCCTTGTATCATACAGGAAATGCTCTCTGATTTCAACAATTACCTGATGCCGGTGGAGGCAGGCAGAGTAGCAAGAACAAAAAACAAGTCCCTGCCGCTCTGCACATAATTTAGAAGTGCTATGCAGGTGAGAGAAGGGGGCTGATACTAGGAATTGGGAAGGGAGAAAGGTCTGATGCTGGGGCTGGGAGAGGACAGGGACATTATGTTGGGTCAGATTCCACATGGTACCCCCTATTCCAATGCCTGTAAGCCAGCTGGAACTCAATTGCAAGGTTTAGCTTCCCTAAACCTTATATATGGGTGTCTGTGGTTTACTTTATTAAAAACGGTACTATTGTCTTTTTTCCTCTTACTTATATGTAATTTTATATTATCTATAGGCCCAGTAGGCCAAAAAAGTTGGATTCTTAAATCTGTGTCCTATTTCCAGCCACACTTAGGAACCTAAGCTTTCAGCCAAATATTCATCCTAATTTAGGAGCTTCAAATTTATGCTCCTAAATGTAGGCCTGCCATTCATTTGCCTAGATTTATGAGCCCAATTTAGGTGCCTAGTGCTAAAAATCACTGCTAAGCTCCCAACTTATTTTCTCCACTCTAAATCCTCTCCCATTGACACCCTCTTTTTATGCTCCTAAATTTAGGTTAGTAGAATTTTAAGAAAAAATTTAGGTACCCAACCCTAGTAATTTTTCAGAGGCCAATTTAGAGACATAACTCTCAAAGTTAGGAGCATAAATCTTTTGCATATTGGGCCCTAGGTATCTCTATCTAGATATAGATAGGTATAGATATATCTGCTTTTATAATGGCTTTTATTTTTTTTAGCTTAGGTTACCCTTATTAACTTATCCTAAAGCTTCTCACCCTGCTACTGCCTCCTCAAGGCAGTCCTCTCCTAGGGGCTTACTAAACCTGTCAGGACTTTAGGGTTACCACAATGGACATGACACCAGCATCTACCAAACATTAGTTAGAGGGGCTAGATAATTGGGCTAAGGGGAAAACAGGCGTTTAGAAGGAAGTGAGAAGTAAAAAACAAGGAAGAACATGGACTTAAGGACTGTGAAAGAGGAGGGTTTGGGAGAAAACAGAGGAAAGATATTACTTAGGGACCAGAGGAAGGAGGGGACTTGAGGACTGCTGGAGAGGAAGCAGAGACTTGCAGACTGATCGGGGGTGAGAGAATAGGGAAATAAGAGAGAATTGAGGCCTGATATTCGAAAAGCATTTACACAGTTTACAGGATATTCAATGGCACTTACATGGTTAGTACTGTTGAATATCCATTTCTAACCCTGCTACACACCCCAATGCTATGTGGTTAGCAGTGGGGCATGTCAGGGGCATTCCAGGTGGAGCGGAGGCAGAGACGATCAATAACCGGGTAGCGGTGATATTGCATACTGCCCGGTTAGCACACTGTGCCTAAAAGATAGGTGAGAAAAAACCTCGCCTATCTTTTAGGTGCAGGAGTTAACCGGGCAGCATGCAATATTGCTGCTGCCCAGTTAGCTACTGTGGCTTCCTGTGTGCGCGGCGATACCCGGATATTCAGTGCCGGGGCTGCATATGACCCCAGCATTGAATATCCGGGGTTAAGGGTTGGCAGGCACGGCTATGCGCCGTAGCAGTGCATAGACTGCCCAAGTGAATATCGGGCCCTTGGTGATTATGGGAGAAAGCAGGGACTCGGATTTTATGGTAGAGTGGGGCTTTTGAGACAGAGCTGGAAGCAGACAAGAAAACTGGGGATAGGAGAGGGTGGGGACTTGGAGACTGAATGAATTTTAGGGAACCGGGGATTGGGTGGATATAACTCGGGCACTGTTAAATAGGCTGGGTTTTTGTTTGAAGGTGCGAGATAGATGCAACAAAAAGGGAGCGGTGAGGAAGATTTGAGATGTGATATGAAAGACCTGGAAGAGTGGAGATAGTGTGGAAGGCAGTAAAAAGGGTTGGGGGATGCTGTGGGGGGAAGGGTTATATAAGAGAAAAAAGGAATGTGAAGGCTTATTTCGCAAAAGGTTATTGAGGAAGGAATTGAAATAACCATGTTGGGCTCTTTAGAATTCTGCTGGTATTTTACAAAAGGCTCTGCCAAACATGCAGCCTTTTGTAAAATATGTAGAAAATGCCAGCAGATACACGTATATTTGTTGGCATGTACTGGGGGAAACAGTAATTTTGAAAGATTATACATGGAAACAAACAGCAGCATCTTGTTGCAGATTCAATGTATAAGTGCTGGCACTTATATGGGGAAGTGACCATTTTGCAACCACTGCATAAAAGTGCCGGCATTTATAGTCCGCTGATCTCAGAAAACTACACGTGTAAGTGGCAGTAATTAATGAAGGAAGCTTCTAAATTTTTTAAAAGCATTTGAAGCAGAAATAGAAACCAGAGGATTGAAGAGATTCACTCGCTTAATCCCTCATGTTAAGCCCTAGCCAAAACAAGTACTTGATAAAATTCAGGGAATGCTTCTGACCTGGTGCGAAAACTGGCTGCCAAATTTGTTTACAGATATGTTTTCCCATTAAGATGGGAAATTCAAATATACTCCCTCGATTTCTCTGTGTCCCATCTACACTGTATGTTCACGTGTAAATAGCTTTCTGAAAACATATTTGCACATTCAGCTTATCTACATGTATAAATGCTGCTATTGACATGTGGAAATGCTTTTAAAATTGCCTACTTATTCTTTATTGACCAAAGTTTGCTGTAGTCTATGTTCTTCCCAGTATAAGCCATGAAATATGTCTTAGATGTATGTGTATGTATATACTGGGGTTGGTTTTCAAATGGAGTCACATGTTTACTGGCTGCTGGTGAACGTAAAACTCCACTATACATGTATTTTCAGCTGATATATGATCACTGCCAGGCTGAAAATACATCTAACCAATTTGTCACTATTTGTATAATTAAGTGTGGAGGGCGAATGACACCGACAAATTGTCCATATTGTGGTGATATTCAATAACAGGCCTAATCTAAATGGACTGTGGCAGCAGCGGTCACATGTCAATGCTGAATATATGTATTAAGTTAAACGCCGTGGCCAGCATTAATGTTGAAACTCGGACTGATGCCACTGAATTTTACTACATTGTATATTTAACAACAAACACTTACCTGCTAGCCATGCGATGTGTTACTGTAGAAGCAGACTGCAAAAGAAAACATAAATTATAATGAACCCGTGGTGCCTACTGAGATTTAATTAGTTTTATCCCGGGCAGCTGTTTACCTACAGAGGATGTAAGATGATTGCAACAACTCATTGCTGTCCTTTTGCAATTAATTATAGTAACGGAGATAGTCCATCTCATCTGCATAAATATCTATACAAAAAATGATTTATTTTAAAATAGCTTATGATAACTCTAGGTTTAAACATATAGCAGAAAAAAAGAACTGTATAACTAGTTCCTCTGTACAGACAGGAGGGGAAAGCTGACGATCGCACCTTCACACGGTTTGGCAGGCCTGGGAGCAGAGCTTGGCACCCTGAAGAAAATGGCATTCCGGCACCCCAGTGTAATAATGTTTTTAATTGCTTTTTTGGGATCGATTATGGAAATTGCTATTGTTAGCTGCTTTGAGATTCTACTTTTAGGGGTATGTTTACTAAGGCGCAGTAACGTAGCATCGGTAACGTTAACATGTGTTAACGTCACCTGATGTAATGTTATTGCGTGGTAACGTTACCTGATGCAACGTTAACGCGTGTTAACGTTGCCGGCAGCGGTAACTGTCCCAGAGGGTGGAGAGAAGGGGGAGAGAAGGGGTCAATGGGCGAGGAGTAGGCGGGGAGAGGCTCCTTCTACACTAACGCAGGAACATTAACGCTGGGACAATACCGCCAGTTAAAACCTGTCGGTAAATGCACATTTGCAGGAGAGAGAGACCATTTCAATGTCAGCAATGCAGAGCACAGACAGGGAGCCCAAAAACAGGGATAGTAGTTCCCATTTGCAGCAACAGCATAGTGCCCAAGTATGAAAGGGCACTATGGTGATGGTGCAAATGGGGCAAAGGGGGCTGAAGGCGGGACATGCAGTGGGGGCAACTGGGGCACAGGGTGGACTAGGCTGTCGCCTAGGTGGCACATAGGAACACAGAAACCGGAAATCAGCATGACAGTGTCTGATCAAGGTCAAAATGCCCAGTAATCTGTGTACCACAGTGTTCCATCCAGGGGACACGGACCCAGCAGGTACCCCTAACATCTCACAGGAACCACAATGCCTGTAATGGGGCAAGCAGTGTACATCTGGGGACCACACTACCAAGGGTCTACAGACCTTCCCCAGGTAAAGTCCCAAACTGTCCGTAAACCCAGCAAAATGAACACCCATTATCACAGCCCCTGGTAAGGCAATACAGGGTGTGACCACACGTTGGGTGAAATATGTAAACACCCAGTAGTCCATAATGGATACACTGGACTCACATTGCATGCCCCAGCCTGACCACAGTCTGCTGGCAGAACACAATCAATCAACCAGGTCCACCCTAGACAATTGTTGCCAGATCACACACTGCACACCCCACACCCCACAGCCATCTCACCCCCATGTTGAAGTGACAGAACAGTGGCAGGCGGTGATGGGGAGGATGTGTGGATGCCCATGTATGCCACCGCACCCCAGACCCTGAATCTAGGCTAGACCCTGCCTACCTGCACAGCAGATGGCCTGGGACTGCACACAACGAGCACCGACAGTATATGGGCATGTCAGCATGGCGGGTGGGGGGGGGGTGCCGGTGGCAGTGGCATCTGCCTGCAACGGACCAAGGTCATGACCTGCTCCAGTGTGCCATGTGCAGTGCAATAAACAAGGTCTGTCTAAGAAAGAGCAAATGTAGCCCCAGGGACTGAACTGCCTCTGTGGCAACAGTGTGGTGCAGTACACATAGCCAGTGTGTCTTGGAGCAGAGGTTCACATCCCAACTGTCAATCCTGCAAGGCATGTCCCTACATTTTGCCCTACATTGCAGATACAACATCAACATGTGCAATCCCAAAAGCATCAGCCAACAGGAGTACAAACATTCACACACACAGGCCCCACTATCCAAAGCTCCATGGAGAGTCTGGCTGTTTGCACCGGCTCGGAGCAGCAGTTATCAGCAGAGCCCACAACTAATTCTTGCACCCCATAGCAATGCCTGCACTGTGATTGGGACCAGTGTGGCGGTCCAGTTTGTCAACCACCTGTATCTTCGCACAATGCTGCAGTAGGAGTGGGTGAGTGCATGCCTATCCATTGTGTTGTGGCATCCTACTCTGCTCTAGGCCCACAAAACATACACTGTTGCCAGTGCCAGCCTGCAAATCTGCATACTGAGGAGCAAGGTATTGTGGGTATGGCCCAGAGAGGGTGGATCAGGCAGGATGCGTCTGCAGTGGGGGTAGGGCAATGGCTGGGACATTGTAGTGCCAAACCACCACCTACATGGACAAGGTGGCCACAGCTTAGGTTGTGGATGTCATCAGGGGGGTTAGATCTTGTCTAACCCCCCTGATGACATCCACAACCTAAGGTGCCTTAGGTCTAAAGTACCCCAAGGACTGTAAGATGCATCAGGTTGACAGGCATGAGCTGTAAGCCAGAAAAACAGATGCAACTTTAAAACTGGAGAGAGAAAAAAGGAAAGGTGCCCCAACCTGTCTACTCTAGTGTGCGCGTTACGTCAAGACGCAGTACTGTGCTGCTACGCGTGTTGCAGTGCCGCAAACGTGCAGTGCTCACAATAATGCATGTGATGTTTGTTTGGGACGTTCCTTGTTATGCACCATAACCTGCCCACATAACTTAAGGCACCCAAACGTATCTCATAAGGCACGTAAAAACGTCCATCACATCAGAAAACGTCATGTGCGTTATTGTGCGCGCTGTGCGTCTGCAGCACTGCAACACAGGAGCTGCTAGAAAACGTGCATACGCCACAACATGCGTATGCCGCAACGCGCGTTTGCAGCAATACTACATCATAACGTAACGTGTATAATACAGCAGGCAAGATGGCCGCCCGGTCCAGGAAGCCGCCCTTCACGGCCTCTGAGTTGGAGGTGCTCGGGCGCCTCATCTGTCTAAATCAGAGGCACCTGTTCCCAGGCTCTTCCAGGAGGCTGGACCTCAACAAGGTCGGGAGGGCCTGGGGGCGGGTGACAAGGAGGTGCAATGCGTCAGCCGACCACCCACGTGAGGTAAGTGCATGGGGGCAGGTCACACAAACCAAGGAGTGCAACATAGTAGCCAGAAATCAACACACATATCATACAAGCACACTATGGGAAAAGGACAAGTCAGTGGTCACCCCTGGGACCAATGTAGGTGTGCCTGCTCACGTGTGCAGGTCTGCCCTCCTCCCAGGAGGCCTCAGGCCTATTAACAGGGTTCTGTGGCTAATCCTGGTGCTATTGTAGGTGCGCCTGCAGATATGTGCAGGTCTGCCCTACTCCCAGGAGGCCCTAGGCCCACCAACAGGGGTTTGTGGTTAATCCTGTTGTTAATATAGGTGCGCCTGCTTATGTGTGCTAGTTGTCCCCACTCACAGGTGGCCTCAGGGCTATAGACAGGGTTCTGTGGTCAATCCTGGTGCTATTGTAGGTGTGCCTGCAGATCTGTGCAGGTCTGCCCTACTCCCAGGAGGCCTCAGGACTATTAACAGGGTTCTGTGGCTAATCCTGGTGCTACTGTAGGTGCGGCTGCTTACCTGTGCAGGTCAGCCCTACTCCCAGGAGGCCCCAGGCCTATTGACAGGGTTCTGTGGTCAATCCTGGTGCTATTGTAGGTGTGCCTGCAGATCTGTGCAGGTTTGCCCTACTCCCAGGAGGCCCCAGGCCCACCGAAAGGGGTTTATGGTTAATCCTGTTGTTAATGTAGGTGCGCCTGCTTATGTGTGCAGGTCGTCCCCACTCACAGGTGGCCTCAGGGCTATAGACAGGGTTCTGTGGCTAATCCTGGTGCTATTGTAGGTGCGCCTGCAGATCTCTGCAGGTCTGCTCTATTCCCAGGAGGCCTCAGGCCTATTAACAGGGTTCTGTGGCTAATCCTGGTGCTATTGTAGGTGCACCTGCAGATCTGTGCAGGTCTGCCCTACTCCCAGGAGGCCCCAGGCCTACCAACAGGGGTTTGTGGTTAATCCTGTTGTTAATGTAGGTGTGCCTGCTTATGTGTGCAGGTCGTCCCCACTCACAGGTGGCCTCAGGGCTATAGACAGGGTTCTGTAGCTAATCCTGGTGCTATTGTAGGTGCGCCTGCAGATCTCTGCAGGTCTGCTCTATTCCCAGGAGGCCTCAGGCCTATTAACAGGGTTCTGTGGCTAATCCTGGTGCTACTGTAGGTGCAGCTGCATACCTGTGCAGGTTAGCCCTACTCACAGGAGGCCCCAGGGCTATTGACAGGGGTCTGTGGTCAATCCTGGTGCTATTGTAGGTGCACCTGCACATGTGTTCAGGTGTGCTACACACAATATCCCCGGCATAGATGTCTGGACTAGCCATTGCACTGTACAATGTTGGTACCGCACCCACCCCACCACCTGGGCTTGCACTGTTCACCCCCGTCGGTACCGCCAAACCATTTGGGACACGTTCCACTGCACAGTGGAGTGCCACAGGGAGCCATACCTGCACCTCCCCCATGCCAGACATCAGTGCCACCCAGTGCCCTTCTACACACATGTGGGCCACAGAGCAGACAATACTGGACCGACAGCGTACAGCAGGTGCCACATCTCGCTGCACACAACTGTGCATGGACTGCGACAGATGATTGTCAGGCATGTCTGTCCCCTAACAGCCACTATCTATTGCTGTATCTATTGCTGAGGAAAAAGACCTGTGAGCTGCGGCAGCAGAGGCCCGACCTGCTGCTGCGGCTGCAGCATGAGATGACGGGGCCTGTGGATGGTGAGTGATGCAGCCTGTGTGACACACAACAGCATGTAACACAGCAGTGGCTGGTTGTGGGGCCACCAGCTATGTGCCCATCATATGGCCAACACATGACTGATGTGGTACCTTCCTTTGTCCCTCACAGTGTCCGCTGATGCCAATGCAGACATGCCTCTTGGTGGGGGTCCTGCACTAGAGGAGGCCCAGGAGGTGGAGGCAGTGGCCGCAATGGAGCAGGTGGTGGACCTGATGGCAGAGGTGGAGGAAGAGGAGGCGGGAGAGGAGGCAGAAGAGGCGAAAGTGGTGGAAGAGGAGAACACGGACATTGTGGAGTAGGAGGAGGATGAGGACTTTGTGATGGAGGAGGAGGAGGATGAGGAGTTTGAGGTGGAAGAGAAGGTGGAGGAGGACTCTGAGGAGGACTCTGATGAGGAAGAAGAGGCCTCTGAGAAGGAGGAGGAAGATGAGGAGGACATTGTGGTTGAGGCGGATGGAGGTGATGATGTGGCTGAGGCAGGGGAAGACGGGGTGGTGGGGGTGGAGGTGGCGTGGGTGGGGGAGGCACTGGGTGTGGGGGAGTGGGTAGGGAGTGGGAGGGTGTGGTGGGGGTGGAGATGGGGGGAGGCACTGGGTGCAGGGGAGGGGAAGGTAGGGGAGTGGGTGAGGAAGTGGGAGGGTGTGTGGGGGGTTGGGGAGGTGGGAGGGCCAGGGGAAGGCGAGGGGGAGGGTGGCGGAGAGGTGGGGACAGAGGATGGGGCTGTGAGCCAAGATACACTCCTGATAGTGGGTGATGTGGTGCCACCTGAGGGTGGACATGGGGCGGCACCACATCCACACACCACCATGGGTGCATCCTGGCCCATTGGGCAGGTCGGGGCCAGTCCTGTGTGGCACAGGACTGCACAGGGCACTGGGGGTCCCTGCCACCTGCACTATGGCCCAGGGGATGCATCCCAGCTGGCCGCTGGGGTGGCATACAATGCCGCAGACAGGACGTGTGTAGATGCCTCCACACAGACACCATGCACATGGTGCCTGTGTGTGGGTGACTGCACACGCACCCTGTCTGCGGCACTGCATGCTGTCTCCCTCAGACAATGGGAGCAGACCCGGACCATGGCGCAGGAGGTGATCACCGTGGTCAGGATGGCCCATGAGCTGCGCATGCTGTGTGAGACACTCACAGGCAGTGCAGCTCATGGGCCAACTGGCCATGGAGGCCCCCAGGGGGAATGACCACATAGGTGGTATGTGGCACCCCTGCCCTGTGCATCCCTGTGCCCCAGGACTGCCACCACCTGCGGGCATGGGTGGGTGTGGGCAGGGCAACACCTTTATCTTTTTGTACTGTAAATAAAGGTTTGAACTGTTACAATGACCCACGTCTCTATGTTCATGTGCCCCCTCACCCATCATGCAGTTGCACAGACCCACACATGTGAGCATGCCCATGAGTGTATACATGCAATACAGATGCCACATACATGGCATGGTCCACACAGCATGCAGGTGGGATAGGCAGGTGCAGTGCTGTGTGCAGCCCTCACAGGCACAGGGATGTACCCGTGTGCTGGCACGACCCGCATACATGAGCACATGCCTGGTGGCACCAACATGCCAGCAGTGTGCACATGGCACAGTGCATGACACATGTGCCAAGCCAACATATAGATGTGCTGAATGGTGACAGGGCAGACACACCACCCACCCCCAGTAACATGGGATGGGGACAGGGAATTCCATGCCACAAGGTGTAGGCACCACGGCAAGGGATATGTGACCAGGATGACTACATGGGGGACAGACTAACCATGGGAGCAGAGACAGCAACACTGGACATGTGGAAACAGGTCTCAACAAAACAAGATGCCTTTAATAACAATGAAATTTTGGCATGCCCCCCTCTACTCCCTGTGTGGCCACCCATGCCCACGCCAACCTGGCCCCCTCCCACCCCTCCGTGCCGGTGCTGCTACTGCCACTGGCTGCTGCCCCCATCCAGTGAGGGCCTCAAGTGCCTCCGCTATTCTGGTGATCCCTGCCACAATGGCCTCAGTCGCCTGTGCATTTTGTAATGCGACGTCCCGCAGCTGGGCCACCTCCTGCCATAGACCCTGCATCTCCTACCGGAGCTCTTGCATGTCCTGGTGCTGTCCGTGCATCTCCTGGTGAATGGCCACGAGCTCCTTTGTATGCCTGAGGGAGAAAAAAGGGGTCACCTGTGATACCTGGCTCACACACGCCACTGTGACACATGCAACTGGTGTCCTGGCAGATTACAAAGGGGGACTGCTATGTAGAGTCTTGAAGGACTAGAAAAAGGGACTGTTACTTCTGGAGAGAGATCTGCAATTGTGAGTATATACTTCTGGGAGAGCATGTAGTTTTAATTTAATAGTCACTCAGGGCCTAGTATCAGCAAAGTAATTTTAGTTTAAATTTAAAACACAGAAGAGAGCTTTCTGGTTAAATTTAGAACCCAGCAGAGAGCTTGTAGTTTAAATTTCATAATAAGTTAGAGCCTAGCAGCTGCAAAGAGCTATAATTTAAATCAAACAAGAATATAGATTAGCACAAAAGGCAAAACAGGGTCAGTACTATTTGAGCAGCAAATAAAGTCTTCTAGAGACATTTAGAAAGAGGCCTTCTACCTAGGGGGCAAGAGATCTGTGAAACATTTTCAATAGGTGTTAACACCAGGTGGCAGTTCAAAAGGCCATTTTGAAAGACTCCTTCTATCCAAGCAAGGACTGTTAATCATCCAGGAAGTTGGTCACAGCTTACCTCAGCAGCACAGGCATAAATAGCTCAACCAGAGCTCTGTGATCCTGTCTTGAAGGGCTAGAAAAAGGGACTGTTACTTCTGGAGAGAGATCTGCAATTGTGAGTATATACTTCTGGGAATTCTCTGAAAGGAATTCTTTCTATTAAAGCTATTTAATCTGTGAACCCACTATTTTTTGTTAAATCAGTCAGGGCCTAGTAGCAGCAATTTAAAACACAGAAGAGAACTTTCTGGTTACATTTCATACCCAGCAGAGAGCTTGTAGTTTTAATTTAATAGTCACTCAGGGCCTAGTATCAGCAAAGTACTTTTAGTTTAAATTTAAAACACAGAAGAGAGCTTTCTGGTTAAATTTAGAACCCAGCAGAGAGCTTGTAGTTTAAATTTCATAATAAGTTAGAGCCTAGCAACAGCAAAGAGCTATAATTTAAATAAAATAAGAATATAGCTTACCTCAGCAGCAGAGGACAGGGTACTGTGTAGCAGCCCTCTTTTAATAAGTGTTATTTCCCTCCCTCCCTCCCCACACCCACCCACCACTGGGATAATCATAGCTTTATAGGTACTTACACATCTTAAAAGACAGGAGGTGCTCTCAAGTGAAGCTCGTTACACAAATCAGTCATACACTAAGGACCTGAGATTAATTAAGCTTCAGGTGAACAAGGTATATTAAACATATTAGGTACAGTTTTATTGGTATAAATATCCATAGCAACCCTTAGTAAGTAAAGAATTTAAAGATCTAAACAAAAACCTAAAACTAAGATGCAGACAGCAGTCCAGCAGCGGGATGGGGGCTTTCCAGTCTTTTGCATTGAGTGTCACATGTATGATTTTCTCCCAGTTGGTGAGAGGTCTTACGTGTGCACTAGGTGCAAGGAGCTCTTTGCTCTCAGGGAATGAGTCCATTCTGTAGAGGCTAGAGTAGCAGACTTGGAAAACATAAGAAAGAGAGAGAGGTTCATAGACGAGACCTACAGAGAAATAGTCCTGAAGTCCCACCTCCAGTCTGTGCCCATGAGGGAAGGGTTAGGACAGCCATTATAGTTGGTGATTCGATCATTAGGCATGTAGATAGCTGGGTGGCTGGTGAACGTGAGGATTGCCTGGTAACATGCCTGCCTGGTGCGAAGTTAGCGGACCTCACGCGCGACCTAGATAAGGTCTTAGATAGTCCTGGGGAGGAGTCTGCTGTCTTGGTACATGTCGGTACCAATGACATAGGAAAATGTGGTAGGGAGGTTCTGGAGGCTAAATTTAGGCTTTTAGGTAGGAAGTTGAAATCCAGAACTTCCAGGGTAGCGTTCTCCGAAATGCTTTCCATTCCACATGCAGAACCCAAAAGGCAGGCAGAGCTCCGGAGTCTCAATGTGTGGATGAGACAGTGGTGCGGAGATGAGGGGTTTGGATTTGTTAGGAACTGGGGTACATTGTGGGGAAAGGAGGGGGCTCTTCCGAAGGGATGGGCTTCACCTTATCCGGGATGGAACCACGCTGCTGGCATTAACCTTTAAAAAGGAGATAGAGCAGCTTTTAAACTAGATAATAGGGGAAAGCCGACAGTCGCCCAAGAGCGGATGGTTCGGAAGAATGTATCCTTGAAGGATACTACCAAAAGCAGAGAGGTTCCAAAAAAGAGTAAAGTAAGAACATAAGAACATAAGATATGCCATACTGGGTCAGACCAAGGTCCATCAAGCCCAGCATTCTGTTTCCAACAGTGGCCAATCTAGGTCATACGTACCTAGCAGTTTCCCCAAGGGACACAGGTTCCACAATGCTTGTACTGGTTCAAGCATTGATATCCTGGGTCCCTTCTTAATAATGGTTTATGGACCTTTCCTCCAGGAACTTGTCCAAACCTTTTTTAAACCCAGCTACACTAACAGCCTTTACTACATCCTCCGGTAACAAATTCCAGAGTTTGATTACACGTTGAGTGAAAAAATATTTTCTTTTATTAGTCTTAAATAGTTTACCCTGTAGCTTCATTGCATGTCCCCTAGTCTTTCCATATTCTGATAAGGTAAACAATCGATCTACGTTTACCCGTTCCACTCCGTTCATTAATTTATAGACTTCTATCATATCTCCCCTCAGCCGTCTCTTCTCCAGGCTAAAGAGCCCCAACCTTTTTAGCCTTTCTTCATAGGAGTAGCCTTCCATCCCCTTTACCATTTTGGTGGCTCTTCTCTGAACCTTTTCTAAAATCGCTATATCCTTTTTAAGATACGGCGACCAGAATTGCACACAATATTCAAGTTGCGGTCTCACCATGGAACGATATAGAGGCATTATAATATCTTTTGTTTTATTTTCCATTCCTTTCCTTATCATACCTAGCATTCTATTTGCTCTCTTGGCCGCCGCTGCACACTGGGCCGAGGGTTTTAACAAGGTATCCACAATGACGCCTAAATATTTTTCCTGGGTGGTGGTTCCTAATGTGGAACCTTGCATTGTGTAACCATAGTTTGGGTTGTTCTTCCCTAGGTGCATAACCTTGCACTTCTCCACATTAAATTTCATCTGCCATTTTGATGCCCAGTCTTCCAATTTATCAAGATCCTCTTGCAATTTTCCACAATCCTCCTGGGTTTTAACAACTTTAAATAGTTTTGTGTCATCTGCAAATTTGATAACCTCACTTGTTATTCCACTTTCCAGGTCATTTATGAATATGTCAAAAAGCAGCGGACCCAGCACAGATCCCTGGGGTACACCACTATTCACCTTTCTCCATTGGGAAAATTGGCCATTTAGCCCTACCCTCTGCTTTCTATCTTTTAACCAGTTCCTGATCCACAGTAGTACACTGCCTCCTATCCCATGACTCTTTAGTTTTGCCAAAAGTCTCTCATGAGGGACTTTGTCAAAGGCTTTCTGAAAGTCCAGATACACAATATCAACCGACTCACCTTTGTCCACCTGTTTATTCACTCCTTCAAAAAAAACATAACAGATTAGTAAGACAAGATCTTCCTTGTCTAAAGCCATGTTGGCTGTCTCCCATTAGGTCATGACTATCTACATGCTGAGTAATTTTATTCTTTATGATGGTTTCTACCATTTTTCCCGGTACTGATGTCAGGCTCACTGGTCTGTAGTTTCCCGGATCACCCCTCGAACCCTTTTTAAAAATTGGTGTTACATTGGCGATCCTCCAATCCTCAGGTATTAGAGATGATTTTAATGATAGTTCACAGATTACAGATAGCAGGTCTGCAATCTCAAATTTCAGTTCTTTCAACACCCTTGGATGTATACCATCCGGCCCAGGTGATTTGCTACTCTTCAGTTTATCTAATAGTTGTAAGACATCTTCCCGATGTATCGATATTTCCTTCAATTCTTCCACACCTTTAAATACCACTTCAGTCATGGGTAACATCCCTATATCTTCCTCAGTAAAGACCGAAGCAAAGAATTCATTCAGTCTCTCCACTATCGCCTTGTCGCCTCTTAGTGCTCGTTTAACCCCTTTATCATCTAATGGACCAACTGACTCTCTCACAGGTTTTTTGCTACGAATGTACTTGAAAAGTTCTTTATTTCGCGTTTTTGCTTCCGCAGCAAGCTTCTTCTCAAATTCTCTCTTTGCCTGCCTTATCAATGCCTTGCATTTGACTTGCCAGTGCTTGTGCTGTTTCCAGGTTTCATCGTTTGGCTCTTTTTTCCATTTCCTGAAAGATGCTTTTTTGGCAACAACAGCCTCTCTGACCTCACCTTTAAACCATGCTGGCAGTTTTTTGGACTTCCTTCCACTTTTCTTAAAGCGTGGAATACAGCTGGTCTGGGTTTCCAAGATAGTATTTTTCAACAACACCCAAGCTTGATGTACGTCTTTAACCTTTGCAACTGCTCCTTTTAGTTTTTTCTTAACTGTTTTCCTCATTTTATCATAGTCTCCCTTTCGAAAGTTAAAGGGTAGTACTGTGGATTTCCTTACTATCCCTCCTCCACTAATTAAATCAAAGGTGATCATGCTATGATCACTATTGCCAAGTGGCCCCAACACCCTTATCTCTTGCACTACATCTGGTGTTCCACTAAGGACTAGGTCTAATATTGCTTCCCCTCTGGTTGGTTCATGAACCAGCTGCTCCAAGAAGCAGTCATTTATTTCATCTAGGAACTATATCTCCCTAGCATGTCCTGTTGTGACACTGACCCAGTCGATGCCGGGGTAATTGAAATCACCCATTATTATTACTGCACTGTAACCTTTGCTAGCTTCCTTGATTTCTTTGAGCATTTCATCATCCATTTGTTCATTCTGGCCAGGCGGACGATAGTACACCCCCACTGCCATCGCCTTCTCCTTTTTACATGGAATTTCAATCCATAGAGATTCTACAGCAAATTTTGTTTCTTGCAAAACTTTAATCCTTTCTGACTCAATGCCCTCTCTAACATAGAGCGCAACCCCTCCACCAATTTGGTCAGCTCTATCATTACGATAGTTTGTACCCAGGTATCACAGTGTCCCACTGGTTGTCCTCCTTCCACCATGTCTCTGATATTCCAATCATATCTAACCTCTCGTTTAGTGCTATATATTCTAACTCTCCCATCTTGTTTTGTAGACTTCTAGCATTTGCATACAAGCATTTTAGAGACTGTATTTTATTCATATTAATTTGGCTATTGGTAGACATGGGTAATTTGGGATCTTTAAGTTCTGTCTGCTCCATACTCGAGGGCATTTGGGCTACTTTACTCTTTTTTGGAACCTCTCTGCTTTTTGTAGTATCCTTCAATGATACATTCTTCCGAACCATGTGCTCTTGGGCGACTGTCGGCTTTCCCCTATTATCTAGTTTAAAAGCTGCTCTATCTCCTTGTTAAAGGTTAATGCCAGCAGCCTGGTTCCATCCCGGTTACGGTGAAGCCCATCCCTTCGGAAGAGCCCCTCCTTTCCCCAGAATGTTCCCCAGTTCCTAACAAATCCGAACCCCTCATCTCTGCACCATTGTCTCATCCACGCATTGAGACTCCGGAACTCTGCCTGCCTTTTTATTTATTTATTTATTTATTTCAGTTTCTTATATACCGCACTTTTTGGGATCAGCGCGGTTCACATGGAACAACAACTAGCACCGGAACAACAGGCTGTTCAGTGTTACATAAAACAGGGGTAACAACTTGGATTAAACTGGGAGAGTTATATACATGGAATATGTAGTATGTTAACTAGATAACATATATATATAGAACTATATACATGGAATACGTAATCTGTTATTAGATAACATAATCAAACTATGTACATGATTTGGCATGGTTGTTGTGCGAGAATATAGAGGACGCGGGAAAAGGAAAAAAATTGGCAGGGTAGATGTGGGACTGTTAAGCTGAAATTTTATGTGGGGTAGTATTTGGTGAATAGGATGAATTTAATGGCCTTTCTGAATTGGGCCAGGTCAGTTATGGTACGAATGTCTGAGGGGAGGGAGTTCCAGCATTTTGGTGCGCAAAACACGAAAGCTCTGTTCGCTGTAGATAGATTGCAGGTTATTATGTCCTTTGGAACTATTAAGGAGTTTAGTGCTGCCTGTCTTCTAATTCTGTTTGATGGAACTAATTTGATGAGCTCGGAAAGTGAGTTTGAGGATATACCCTTGATGGCCTTAAATGTAAGAATCAGGGTTTTAAACATTAGCCTACCGTGTATGGGGAGCCAATGAAGCTGTTTGAGGATAGGAGTGATATGCTCACTTCTGGAAACTCCTTGGAGAATCCTTGCAGCCGTATTCATGGCGAGCTGTAATGGGCTCAGGGTGGATTGTGGGAGCCCTTGAAGAATTGAGTTGGCGAAGTCAAAATGTGGTAAGATTAATGCTTGGTAAATGGTTCTGAAGTCTTCTGGGTCAAGTAGGGGACGTAGGTGCTTGAGCGTGCGTATCTTGTAGTACACAGCTTTTACGATATTATTTATGTGTGGTATCATGTTGAGCCGATGGTCAATGGTGACACCGAGGTATTTTATTGTTTCCTTGGTGTATAGTTCAGCACCCTTGACGTTTATATATGATGGTGGGGTGAAGTTGGGGTCTCTGGAGATGAAGAGCACCTCGGTTTTTTTGTGTTGAATGCGGAGGTTCTGTGATAGGAGCCAATCAGAGACTGCATTGAAACAATTCGTTATGGGAATTAAGTCCATTTGCTTTGTGGAAAATGGCATGTAGAGAAGGATATCGTCAGCATAAATCATACATTTCACATTGAAGGATCTGATGATGTTGCAGATCGGCTGCATGTAGATATTGAACATGAGAGAGGAGAGAGAGGACCCTTGTGGGACTCCTTGTTTCTGTTGGAAGAGTTTAGATTCTCCTGTTGCGGATTTTACAAATTGCATTCTGGTGTCGAGATATGATTTGCACCATTCGAGCGCTAAGTTGCAGATGCCTTTTTCCATCAGACGGCCTAGGAGGATCTCATGGTTTACTGAATCGAACGCTGCTGCTATATCCAGGAAGATTTTGGGTCCTGCGCTTGGAACGGGAAGCATTTCGGAGAACGCTACCCTGGAAGTTCTGGATTTCAACTTCCTACCTAAAAGCCTAAATTTAGCTTCCAGAACCTCCCTACCACATTTTCCTATGCCATTGGTACCGACATGTACCAAGACAGCAGACTCCTCCCCAGCACTATCTAAGACCTTATCTAGGTGGCGTGTGAGGTCCGCTACCTTCGCACCAGGCAGGCATGTTACCAGGCGATCCTCACGTCCACCAGCCACCCAGCTATCTACATGCCTAATGATCGAATCACCAACTATAACTGCTGTCCTAACCCTTCCCTCATGGGCACTTGGCCCTGGAGAAACCTCCTCGGTGCGAGAGGGGTTTCCATCACCTGGAGGACAGGTCCTAGTTACAGGATCACTTCCTGCCACACCAGGGTGATGCTCTCCTGTCACGTGACCTCTCTCCTCCCTGGCAACAGGGATGCTGCCAGACTGGAGGTGGGACTTCAGGACTATATCCCTGTAGGTCTCGTCTATGTACCTCTCTGTCTGTCTTATGTTTTCCAAGTCTGCTACTCTAGCCTCTAGAGAACGGACTCGTTCCCTGAGAGCAGAGAGCTCCTTGCACCTAGTGCACACGTAAGACCTCTCACCAGCTGGGAGAAAATCATACATGTGACACTCAATGCAAAAGACTGGAAAGCCCACATCCCGCTGCTGGACTGCTGTCTGCATCTTAGTTTTAAGTTTGTGTTTAGATCTTTAAGTTCTTTATGTACTAAAGGGTGCTATGGATATTTATACCACTAAAACTGTACCTAAGAAGTTTAATATACCTTGTTCACCTGAAGCTTAATTAATCTCAGGTCCTTAGTGTATGACTGATTTGGGTAATGAGCTTCACCTGAGAGCACCTCCTGTCTTTTAAGTTGTGCAAGTACCTATAAAGCTGTGATTATCCCAGGGGAGGGTGGGTGTGGGGAGGGAGGGAGGGATATAACACTTATTAAAAAAGGGCTGCTACACAGTACCTTGTCCTGTGCCGCTGAGGTAAGCTATATTCTGATTTGATTTAAATTATAGCTCTTTGCTGCTACTAGGCTCTAACCTATTATGAAATTTAAACTACAAGCTCTCTGCTGGATTCTAAATTTAACCAGAAAGCTCTCTTCTGTGTTTTAATTTGAAACTAAAAGTACTTTGCTGATGCTAGGCCCTGAGTGACTATGAAATTTAAACTACAGCTGTCTACTGGGTATGAAAGGTAACCAGAAAGTTCTCTTCTGTGTTTTAAATTGAATCTTAAACTGTTGCTACTAGTCCCTGTCTGATTTAACAAAAAAATAGTGGGTTCACAGATTAATTAGCTTTAAAAGAAAAAAAAATTCCTTTCAGAAAAATTCCCAGAAGTATATACTCACAATTTCAGATTTCTCTCCAGAAGTAACAGCCCCCCTTTCTAGTCCTTCAAGACTGAGGGTCACAGAGCTCTGGTTGAGCTATTTATGCTTGTGCTGCTGATGTAAGCAGTGACCTACTTCCTGGGTAATTAACAGTCCTTGCTTGGATAGAAGGAGTCTTTCAAAATGGCCTTTTGAACTGCCAGCTGGTGTTAACACCTATTGAAAAAGCTTCACAGGTCGCTTGCCCACTAGGTAGAAGGCCTCTTTGTAAAGGTCTCTAGAAGACTTTATATGCTGCTCAAGGAGAATTGACCTTGTTTTGCCTTTTGTGCTAAGCTATATTCTGATTTGATTTAAATTATAGCTCTTTGCTCCTACTAGGCTCTAACCTATTAAGAAATTTAAACTACAAGCTCTCTGATGGATTCTAAATTTAACCAGAAAGCTTTCTTCTGTGTTTTAATTTGAAACTAAAAGTACTTTGCTGATGCTAGGCCCTGAGTGACTATGAAATTTAAACTACAGCTGTCTACTGGGTATGAAAGGTAACCAGAAAGTTCTCTTCTGTGTTTTAAATTGAATCTTAAACTGTTGCTACTAGGCCCTGACTGATTTAACAAAAAAATAGTGGCTTCACAGATTAATTAGCTTTAAAAGAAAAAAAATTCCTTTCAGAAAAATTCCCAGAAGTATATACTCACAATTTCAGATTTCTCTCCAGAAGTAACAGCCCCCCTTTCTAGTCCTTCAAGTAGCCCAAATGCCCTCGAGTATGGAGCAGACAGAGCTTAAAGATCCCAAATTACCCATGTCTACCAATAGCCAAATTAATATGAATAAAATACAGTCTCTAAAATGCTTGTATGCAAATGCTAGAAGTCTATAAAATAAGATGGGAGAATTAGATTATATAGCACTAAATGAGAGGTTAGATGTGATTGGAATATCAGAGACATGGTGGAAGGAGGACAACCAGTGGGACACTGTGATACCTGGGTACAAACTATATCGTAATGATAGAGCTCATCAAATTGGTGGAGGGGTTGCGCTTTATGTTAGAGAGGGCATTGAGTCAGAAAGGATTAAAGTTTTGCAGGAAACAAAATTTGCTGTAGAATCTCTATGGATTGAAATTCCATGTAAAAAGGGGAAGGCGATGGCGGTGGGGGTGTACTATTGACTGCCTGGCCAGAATGAACAAATGGATGATGAAATGCTCAAAGAAATCAAGGAAGCTAACAAAGGTTACAGCGCGGTAATAATAATGGGTGATTTCAATTACCCCGGTATCGACTGGGTCAGTGTCATGGTAGGACATGCTAGGGAGATAAAGTTCCTAGATGACATAAATGACTGCTTCTTGGAGCAGCTGGTTCATGAACCGACCAGAGGGGAAGTCATATGAGACCTAGTCCTTAGTGGAACACCAGATCTAGTGCAAGAGATAAGGGAGTTGGGGCTACTTGGCAATAGTGATCATAGCATGATCGCCTTTGATTTAATTAGTGGAGGAGGGATAGTAAGGAAATCCACAGTACTACCTTTTAACTTTCGAAAGGGAGACTTTGATAAAATGATGAAAATAGTTAAGAAAAAACTAAAAGGAGCAGTTGCAAAGGTTAAAGACTTACATCAAGCTTGGGTGTTGTTGAAAAATACTATCTTGGCAGCCCAGACCAGCTGTATTCCACGCTTCAAGAAAAGTGGAAGGAAGTCCAAAAAACTGCCAGCATGGTTTAAAGGTGAGGTCAGAGAGGCTGTTATTGCCAAAAAACCATCTTTCAGGAAATGGAAAAAAGAGCCAAACAATGAAACCTGGAAACAGCACAAGCACTGGCAGGTCAAATGCAAGGCATTGATAAAGAAGGCAAAGGGAGAATTTGAGAAGAAGCTTGCTGCGGAAGCAAACACACGAAATAAAGATTTTTTCAAGTACATTCGTAGCAAAAAACCTGTGAGAGAGTCAGTTGGACCATTAGATGATAGATGAGTTAAAGGGGCACTAAGAGGCGACAAGGCGATAGCGGAGAGACTGAATGAATTCTTTGCTTCAGTCTTTACTGAGGAAGATGTAGGGATGTTACCCATGACTGAAGTGGTATTTAAAGGTGCGGAAGAATTGAAGGAAATATCGATACATCGGGAAGATGTATTACAACTATTAGATAAACTGAAGAGTAGCAAATCACCTGGGCTGGATGGTATACATCCAAGGGTGTTGAAAGAACTGAAATATGAGATTGCAGACCTGCTATTAGTAATCTGTGAACTATCATTAAAATCATCTCTAATACCTGAAGATTGGCGGATCGCCAATGTAACACCAATTTTTAAAAAGGGTTCCAGAGGTGATCCAGGAAACTACAGACCGGTGAGCCTCACGTCAGTACCGGGAAAAATGGTGGAAACCATCATAAAGAATAAAATTACTCAGCATGTAGATAGTCATGGCCTAATGGGAGACAGCCAACATGGCTTTAGACAAGGAAGCTCTTGTCTTACTAATCTGTTATGTTTTTTTGAAAGTGTGAATAAACGGGTGGACATAGGTGAGTCGGTTGATATAGTGTATCTGGACTTTCAGAAAGCCTTTGCCAAGGTCCCTCATCAGAGTCTTTTGGCAAAACTAAAGAGTCATGGGATAGGAGGTAGTGTACTACTGTGGATCAGGAACTGGTTAAAAGATAGAAAGCAGAGGGTTGGGCTAAATGGCCCATTTTTCCAATGGGGAAAGGTGAATAGTGGTGTACCCCAGGGATCTGTGCTGGGTCCGCTGCTTTTTGACATATTCATAAATGACCTGGAAAGTGGAATAACGAGTGAGGTTATCAAATTTGCAGATAACACAAAACTATTTAAAGTTGTTAAAACCCAAGAGGATTGTGGAAAATTGCAAGAGGATCTTGATAAATTGGAAGACTGGGCATCAAAATAGCAGATGAAATTTAATGTGGACAAGTGCAAAGTTATGCACCTAGGGAAGAACAACCCAAACTATGGTTACACAATGCAAAGTTCCACATTAGGAACCACCACCGAGGAAAAAGATTTAGGCGTCATGGTGGATAACATGTTAAAACCCTCGGCCCAGTATGCAGCGGCAGCCAAGAGAGCAAATAGAATGCTAGGTATCATAAGGAAAGGAATGGAAAATAAAACAGAAGATATTATAATGCCTCTATACCGTTCCATGGTGAGACCGCACCTTGAATATTGTGTGCAATTCTGGTCGCCGTATCTTAAAAAGGATATAGCGCTATTAGAAAAGGTTCAGAGAAGAGCCACCAAAATGGTAAAAGGGATGAAAGGATACTCCTATGAAGAAAGGCTAAAAAGGTTAGGGCTCTTTAACCTGGAAAAGAGACGGCTGAGGGGAGATATGACTGAAGTCTATAAATTAATGAACGGAGTGGAACGGGTAAACGTAGATTGACTGTTTACATTATCAGAATATAGAAAGACTAGGGGACATGCAATGAAGCTACCGGGTAAACTATTTAAGACTAATAAAAGAAAATATTTTTTCACTCAACGTGTAATCAAACTCTGGATTTTGTTACCGGAGGATGTAGTAAAGGCTGTTAGTGTAGCTGGGTTTAAAAAAGGTTTGGACAAGTTCCTGGAGGAGAGGTCCATAAACCATTATTAAGAAGGGACCCAGAATATCAATGCTTGACCCAGTACAAGTATTGCGGAACCTGTGTCTTTTGGGGAAACTGCTAGGTACGTATGACCTGATTGGCCACTGTTGGAAACAGGATACTGGGCTTGATGGACCTTGGTCTGACCCAGTATGGCATATCTTATGTTCTTATGTTCTTATGGTGTGGGATCCGCAAATGTAGGTAGCACAGCTGGGGGGATACCTGAGGTATGGGAAATTGGGACATCCATACGCCATAGCTGTGTCATCTGTGCACCCAGTGTATTTCTAACATCTGTCAGAACCCAGTTGAAGCAAGGAGTTCTGGCCCAAATGTGACCCACCAAGGACAGGGACCTGTTGCTGCAGGCCAGACCTGCTGTTGTTGTGTGGGGGACCTATTATCTGTCAGGGTGGCTTGTGTGACCCTACGGCCATGCTGTGGTGTGCTCCCCCATCCCCAGGTGGCACCTGGACCATACCTTGGCCCCCCTTTTGTGCTACCCTCAGCGCCTACCCCTGCGTGTTGCCCCATGTCCTGCTATGCATCTGCACACATTAGCCACACTCGCCCCTAAGCGGCTGACATGTTGTTTCCCCTTTGGGTGTGAACCCACCTCCCAGACATGACCCAACAGGTTCGTATTGGAAACGATACCTCCCTCCCATTCATCCTAAAACAAGGTGTCCCCCAAGGATCCAATCTTTCTGCCCTTCTATTTAATATCTTCCTCCAACCTGTCTGAAAGATCTTCCAAAGCTACGACATTCAGTATCAGCTATATGCAGATGACATGATGTGCTTCACCCCTTTTAACCTTTCTAACCCTGACTTTTCTAAACTGAGTGAATGCCTAACTAACCTAAAAACTTGGCTCTCCCAACATAACCTCTTAATCAACCAATCCAAAACAGAGGTTCTCCAGGTATTTTCTAATCCTACATACACCCCACCTCCCACTCTTACTATTGGTGATCTCACACTTACTATAAAAAAACCAAGTGAAATATCTTGGTATTATCCTGGATCAGAACCTTTCCTTCACTGACCAAATAAAGAGAACCACTAATATAATATACGCAAAGATCCGTACCCTCCACAACCTCAAACCCCTCCTAAGCCCTAACTCCTTTCGTACTGTCTGCCAGGCCCTCACAATCCCTTTTCTTGATTACTGTAACCATATCTATCATGGCCTCCCCAAGAACTCTATTCAACCGCTCCAACTTGCCCAGAACACGATAGCACGGCTTATAACTAACAACCCTAGACGTTCCCACATTACACCTGTCCTCTATCATCTCCACTGGCTCCCCATCCAATACAGAGTTCAATTCAAGGTCCTCACTCTCATACATAAAATCATTTCCAATGAGTCAGCTCCATGCCTCTCCCCTCTCCTTCTCTCCTCCAACAGCACAAGATCACGCCGCCCTATTACCAAAAACTTACTGACCATCCCTATAAACAAGAGACACTGCAAACAATCTACAAGTAACAAGGCCTTCTCCCTCTATGCTCCATCCTTATGGAATTCCCTTCCTCACGAACTTAGGAACTGTTCAAACCATTCTGAGTTCCAAAAAAAATTAAAAACCCATCTTTTCCTTGAACATTTTTCCCTTCCACCTTAGCTCATAACCTTTACACCTTCCTCCCTATTCCTTCTGCAACTCTCAAATTCTTTTACACAACCATATGGCTCATTGTAAATTCATATGTAAATAGTTGATCTTTGAGCTTTGTAATTAGTTCTTCTCGTTACCATATTTATTCATCGTTATCTTGTTCCATGTAAACAGTTGAAACATACTGCTAAATATGTTCTATGTAAACCGTCTTGACTTGTAGAAAGACGGTATATAAAATTTGTTAAATAAATAAATGACCATGAGGGTACATGTATGTGGGGACACGCACTGTCAGTGTGCATGTGTGCTCCATTAATGTCATGTCTGCGAGGTGGGGTGCTACCCCACCACATGCAACCATCTGGTCAGTCACCCACCTTCAGCGTCAGCATGGGCCGAGGTGGAGTAGCCATGCATCTGATGCAGGACCTCCCCCATGGCGGTGGGTGGTGTTCCTGGCTCCGGTCCTGCCGATGGCCTCCATGCTGCCAACATGGGCTATGCTCCCATGGTCCGGGCCCCTTCATCAATCACTATGCTGCTGCTGCTCTCCGATGGAGGGTGGACCATTGCTGCCCCATCCTGCGCAACATCATCCCCTGGGGCCTCCACATCAGTGCTGTCTGCAACATTGTCGGCTGACACCTCAACCAGGACCCCTGCCCCTTTCTCCATGCCATCCTCTGTATCTTTGGCTTTCATGGCCTGCGCCTGGGGAGGAACATGGTGCACAGTTTAAATGTGGTAGTCCTGCACATGTATGTATAGCTCTATGTTATGTTGTTACCTACCGCGATGTATGTATCGCCTGAAACCAATATCAATGCGGTTACAATGCGGTCCACACATCACAGTCCTATGGGATGGACCAGACAGGGAGGGTATCACCACGTGTCAGTGCAGTTGGGGATGCGCCACATTGTCAGGTATGTGTGTGAGGACGGGGTGGTGATTGACGGCCCTACTGTGGGCAGTGATAGGTGTGCCATGGGAGGGGGTCCTGGGGATTGGGCACAGAGTTACATGCTTCCAGGGGGTTGGGAGGGATCCTGCATCGTGACTGGAGCTGATCACAGTGTGTGTGAGCGGCATGTGTGCAATGGAAGGTGTATGACTAAACGGGTAGGTGTTGGTCCAGGTGTGCCTGTCGACCTGCCATGTGTGGGGACTGCCGCATTGGCCACTGCTATGGGGAGTGGATGGACAGATGTCCAGCAGTATGGGGTTGAGGGGGGGGGGAAGTTGGTGGGGTGGTGGCAGATGGGGGGGGGGCAATGGGAGCAGGAGGTACATGGATATGTGATCCTTTCCTGTACAGCCAATGCCTGCTTACTGTTGGGGGACCTGGTAGTTGGTAAGATAGGTCCTCCAATGTTTTCTGTACTGGTCCCTCTGATATGGCTGTACTGGGGGCCATCACACACTGTATGTGTGCGGTGTGACATGGGTGTCTGTTTGGCACTACTCTGTGCACTGTCATGTGTTTGCAGATATGTGTGTGGAGGTGTACACACCATGCATCATTTATTAGTGGTCCCAGCATGTCCATGTGTTCAGGGCCACAACGTCCATCTGGCAGAAATGTTATCTGCACAGGGCCCCGCGTCTCAGGTGGCCACGCACAGACAACATCCATATCTGCATATCCGCAGGCCGGGCTTGCTCAGAGGGGGCCAGGGATAGCCCAGCTCCCTCGCCCAGCTGCAGCGGTGGGGGGCTTCTTCTACCTTCCCTGTGGCAGCTGTGGGGGGGAGCAGGGCCCTCTCCGGCTCCCTGTTAGCTAGCCGCAGCCCTCTTCTAGAGGGGTGTGGGGGGGATGCTCTGAATGACATTGCATTGTGGGGGGGGGGGGTCCTGGGACTGGATATGTACCACTGTGGTGGCTGGATGGGAGCTGACACTGGGTGGGGCTGGAACTGGAAGGTAGCTGCTTTTGGGGGAGGGTTAATCTGGGATGGGGATGGGGAATTGATATGGTGTGCGGGGAGGTCCTCTGTGTGCGAGGGAGGGTAACTATACATTAGGCTAGGTATTGGGTGTGTTGGGGGGGATTGCGTATGGCGGGGTACACTGTGATTGGCTGACTGGGGAATAACGTGTGCTGGCGGATAGGGCATGGGGAGAAAGGTTCGTATATTATGGCAGATGTTGTGTGAAGATGGATGGGAATTAGAGGAGAGAAGACAGGACAACCGCAAAGCAGGCAGTGGTGTGTTCACAGATGACACAAGGACACCAGAGGACTGTGGCCGATGCAATTGCAACTGAGAATACAAATGCACCAGGGTGGGGAGCTATCCCTATCCATTGACCTGCATAGCTGGAATATGTCAGCTCTGGGATATGTGTATCATGAACGTCTGTGCTATTTATTGTACAATTGGACATTACTGTGTAGTTCATTCCCTATAGTGGTGGTATACATTCCATGTGATGCTTTTGTTATTACCAGTTATCTGTTTGTCTCTCTATGTCTACATTGTGCTTCCTTGATCTTTGTTTGGCGATGGTCTGTGTTCAGCATGTACAAATGAGCTGATGTATCATGTTTCTGTGTATTGTAGTTAACATTGCCACTTGTTCTCTGTCCCCAGTAGGTTATGTATGTTATAGTTACAGCAGTGGATAGGTTCCATATTTGCACTGCTGCCTTGTCTGGTGTAGTACATTGTCTGGTGTAGTGCATTGTGGGTATTGGTAGTGCTGTCACGTTATGGAAGGTTTGCTAGGGGTCCTAGATGGCAGTGTCTGCAGTTGTTCCTAATGTGGATGCCAGCTGGCACTGGATTATGGTACTGTAGGTATCTGGTACTCATACCTTGTCCATGCACTCATTAAGAGGCATTTTAACATCAGTTGGGGTATGCTAACATTACATGGGAACATACATAGGAACATGAGATATCCCATACGGGGTCAGACGACAGTCCTTTCGGCCCAGTATTCTCCTGCCAGCATCGGTCAGTCTATGTCCTACGTACCTGGCAGTTTCCCCAGCTGACACAGGTTCCACAATGCTTGTATTGGGTCAGGCATTGATATCCTCAGTCCCTTTCTAATATTGGTTTGTGGACCTTTCCCCCAGGAACCTGTCCAAACCTTTTCCCTACCCAATATGCAACTGTTGATGCATCCGTGGCCACTTGTGGATATGTTGCCCCACACCCCCCTGAGGCTGCCCCTGCATGTGCTGGGTTGTTAGCTTTTCCTGGAATACATATCTCAGACGTACCTGCCAGTGGATGTGCTGTGTCCAGTGCTGGGGACAGTCCATTAAGGTATATTGGGCTAAGTCGTTCTGCCAGCTGCTGCTCCAGGGGTATCAGGCCAGGTCCGATGGGTCCACCCCTCCAGTGCCCATAGCATGCCGTCTCTCCGCAGTCATGTGGGCATGGACCCCACGCTTTATGTTGTTGAACCGTTTGCGGTGGCTGTCCAGGTCCCTGTGTGGCCCCACAGCCTCCCGGACCTCCTCCCACACCATGGTCCGTGTGCTCATTGGTGTTCTGCTGCTGAGCTGCCCATATAGCACCTCATAATGCTCCAGCACACTGGCCAGCAGTATATCGTTTTCCTGCTGGCTGAATCTCAGGGCCCTTTTCCTTGCCTCCACGAGCACCGGCTTCCGCCTTCGCTTCCCACCTGGTGGCCTCTCAGGCTGCTCCTGTGTGGGACTGGATGCCCCCGATGACCCTGTCACCTCCACCTCTGGCTCACGCATACCTACCGCCTCTGGGGACTGCTGGCTAGGTGTTCCCCCACCTTCCCCTCCAGTTGTCTCCTCATGCTGCATATTCCTACTCTCACTATCCTCTCCCTGCCTGTCGCACATTGCTCCATCCTCCTACTCCTATCTTGCCTACTATACACTCTCAGCCTTCTGCACATGTGCGATGTGCTTTATGCATGCACATGGCCATGTCCATGTGCCCGCATGCGCACTTGGTTCCACGTGCCTTCCGCATGCGCAAAGCGCGATCTTGCATGTGTTGTGCATGCGCATGACACAGTTCCTCTCATGGTGGTGCATGGTGCATAGGAACACGGCGTGCACATGTGCACCGCATGCAAGACCATGACCTTCTCATGCAGAAGGCAAGCGGAACTATGCGTTGCGCATGTGCAATGCGCATTGCACATGTCTAAGAGGCATGGTTAATGTTACGCCTGGTGCGACTGTATGTGCACTATGGCGCTACGCGTGCTATGCTTACATAGGGCGTGATACGCACACAGGGTACAGAACGGTTTGATACGCCGCTGCTGGTGTGTGCCGCTGCATGTACAGGTGTGTTGCGTTTTTTCTGATCGTTTGCCACTCCCCACACCATATTTAGCTTGTGTCTTTGCTCTATCTGATATCCATGATGGCTCACATTGTCTTTGCTGCGTGTGCGATCCAGGCGTTGGATGGAGAGGTGGATCTGCGGTTGCCTGAAGAGGGAGATGGCATCCATGGGGCTGTGGCACAGGGCATGGGTGCAGTCCTGCTGCAACACAGACCTGCAGCTGTGGAGGCTCCACAGGCCAGGGTTGTGCCTCCAGAGCATGCGTGAGGACCAGGTCATCACCCTCTACTGTCTGAGCACAGGGGCTATTAGGGAGCTCTTTGAGGATCTAAGACCTGACCTCGAGCCCCAGACTGGCCGGTCACATGTAATACCAGGTTTGGTCAAGCTCCTGGGTGGCCTACATTTCTTTGCCTCTGGCTGTTTCCACTCATCGGTGGCTGCAGTGGGTGGGATGAGCCAGCTCAACTTCTCACGCTGTCTCCACCAGGTACTGCAGGCCATGGTCAGCCGGGTAAGGAACTACATTGCAATTCCTAACAATAGGCAACAGTGGGGGGACCCTGAACCTGGTCTTTGAGCAAATTTCAGGGGTACCACACATGATGGGATCTATTGATTTCACACATTGCCCTGGTCCTGCCCAGAGACAGGGAGGAAGTGTTCCGCAACCACAAACACTACCATTCCCTGAATGTGCAGGTTGCATGTGAAGGAAATATGTGTATTCTGAATGTGGTTCCTTGGTTTCCAGGGTCCACCCATGACTGCATCCTGCATCACTCGGCACTATTCGACCAATTTGAGAGCAGACAATATGAGGACTGTGTCCTGTTGGGTGGGTATTTCTCATCTCTAATGTGCACATGGTGTTCCTCTGTCCTGGGGTGCATGTCAACTCTCACGGATGGGCGAGGGTCACCTGTGGTTTTCTGTTAGACCTTTCTGACTGCATATCCCCTGTGACACACATGACATTCCCTGATGCAGATTTGACTTATTTTCTGGGAACATTCAGGACACGCCGTCAGGCAGTGGCATATCACTGCCCATCCAGTGTGTGATTTACCTGGTCCCTTTGGCAATTATGTCCCCTACATCCCTTGCTTTGTGTTGTGGTGGTGGAGCGCTGACCTTGTATGGTGGTGTGCCCACTATCACACCATATCACTTTCTCTGGGGATGTGTTCACATACCTTTGTGGGTTTCTACAATGACATATGTCTACCATATGTGTGTCATGGCTCTTCTGGGTGTCTCTGCACACATGTGGTTTCCTTTGGTGTTTAGTACTGCTGCTCTGTTGCACGGGCCTTTTAGACAGGGAACATATGGGCACATATGGTGTGTTTCTTATATGGTGCTATGCAACACCTTTCAGGTGGGAACTATGGCTCTCAGCCTCAGACTAACCGTATACACACATGTCTGTCTTTGTGGTATGTCCCTAGTTGTGTGTGTGTGTAATCTGTGTGTGTGTGATAACTTGGGGGGGGGGGTAGATTTGCTTCCTGATTTGTTTCCTGCAGTACTGTGTGTTGGGAGCCCATTCACCTTTGACCATTTCAACCATTTTACGTTGTTATATTTGTGTTGACATGTTACAACACACATGTATGCTTCATGTATATCAACAGTGTTTTGTCATTCCTGCCATCTTGACTGGACTCCTCAGGTATATGTTACTGTAACACCTGCTGTGTGTGAACAGTATCATGGCATTCACATGCTTGCACACGTGTGCATCTCTGCCCTTATCCAGGGTGCATTGACGTGTGTCTGCCTGATGCATTCACAACTGTTGCTACTACCTTTCGGGTTCAGGTGGCTGGTCATGTGTTTGGTGTTGACACAGATGATGTGTGTTGCCCTCATGCCCTTCCCCGGTGTTTTGTGTCTCAAACCTCCAGTCAGTGGCGCATAGCTCTTGTGTGCCATCATGTGCCGTCATATGTTTGTGTCATTCTTCTATCTGTTGTTTGTTTGCACCTACATGCTCATGTGCATGAGTGTGTACATCGTTTCCTGATTGACCTTTCCACATTTCTTTCTGCAGGTGATGCGGGATATGGGTGTCGTGCCTGGTTGCTAACCCCTGTGCATTTTCCACGGACATGTGTAGAGATGAAGTACAATGAGGCCCATGCCTCCAGCCGCTCAGTCATCGAGCACACCTTTGGCATTTTGAAGAGTCGCTTCAGGTGTCTGGATAAGACCGGTGGAGCCTTACAATACCAACTCATGACTGTGGCACAGATCATTCTGGCCTGTTGCATCCTGCACAACATTGCTCTCAGGTACAATATCCCAGTCAAAATTAATCCGGATCTGGAAGATGATCCTATGTGCCATCCTGTATGTGCCCATGGTGACACATGTGAGGGCATGGCAATCAGGCAACATCTGATTAATGAGCTCTTCTCATGTAAGTCCTGCATATGTGGGGAAATGCATATGGGTATACATGTACATGCTGCCATGTGTGTGCCAACAGTACATCATGACATATGTATGTTTCATTTGTGTTTGTGACTCTACAGAATATGCTGTTGGACCTGCATGGTGCTGTGGTGTAGTGAAAACTGTGTATACATCATTCAACTTGCAGGAGACTGGGGTAGGCAGGGACAGTGCAGGATAGCACATGTATGATGTTATCTGTCCACTGCACATATGTTGTTGTACACCTCTTTGACATGCGCCCCCATACCCCATATGTTCATTTCGGCATACATATGCTCATGTGTTCCTCACCAGTTCATGTGTTTCAACATTGTATTTGGGACCCATCCAACCGAGCTGGGTGTGTCTACAGGTCCTAGGTGTTGTGGCGGTGAACGGCATGTACACCCTTCCCTGACATTGTTGCATTAATCAACATCAGTGAATCATAGCATGGACTGTTCTAATTATCTCCACTGAGCTCGGATTGTGGACAGACAGGCCATATGCTACTGGAGGCATGATCACCTTGTCATACTGTGTGTGTGTGTGTGTGTGTGTGTGTGTTTTTTAGGTGTGTCCATGTGACGATACACTGTGCAGCCATATTGCATTATCTTGTGATGGGATGTGTCTGTACACCTGTGGAGTGGTGATCAATGTGCTACCTTTCTGATTTTGACCTTGTGAACATTGTGTGCATGTGTTGTGTGTTGTTGACTGACCTATCTCTTATGTGCTGACAGACCACTACGCAACAACATTTCAGTTTCACACATGTAACCATACTTTGGACATGTGGCAATGATGGCTGTACATGCAGAAATGGTCATTCAACACATTTGAATGACATATTCTGCCTTTACTATGATGTCTTGTGTACTTTGACTGCCTCTGACTGTCGCTATCAGAAACTTGCTGCACACAGATGGTAGTTTGCACCTTGGATCATTTGTGACTGACATCAACCTTTACGTGTTTGTGTTTAGCTGTTTGTTTCATCGTGCTTTTTTGTTGGATCTATGTGCACCAACACTGATGGACATGAAGTGGACCTCTGAGATGCGTGTGGGACATGGGCATAGCCATTACCATGTCAAGATGACAACCTGGTCTGCAGTGCCATTTCCTAATGTCGTTGACATGCAATGTGCTCTGTGTTTTGATTGTGTACTGTTTGCATGTCTGACGTTTCATCATGTACATATTGATGGTTCACTTGCTGCTATGTGACCTAATGTTGTGTGATGCATAACGGTGTTTCTCTTCCTTTTACCAAAGTGCACAGGCAACACACACAGCACATCTACTACTCTGCATTTGCGATCACCATCACCCACTTGGTGGACACAGTAACACCATGCAACGATCCCTGGGAGATGGTGCATATGGTGATAGACCTATGCGAGTGGGACACATGCCTATGATGGACATTGTTGTTGGACTGTTACTTTGAGCATCACAAGGATGACCAACACACCGTTGCTGCCGTGCTCTGGCTGGGTGTCATGTTCATCGCAGGAGACACACATCACCTTTGACATACCGTGGCACATTGAGATGTCATACGTGACTATGCATGCCCAGGGATTCTGGGACAGTCTTAACGGGACATGTAGGTTTGCAGACACTATTTGCAGTGTGGACACTGTGTACTGGTCCCTACATGTGCAGCAGGGACTCACATACTCGCTGTATGTTGTAAATCCATCAGACATTGTGTTCGTGTGTGTGGCCCATGTGTGTGACTTGCATCGCTGGATATCCTCATATGTTTGGATCAACAGGATGGTACAGCCATGTGTATGACACAAGAGGAACATTGTGTAGGTCCTGTTTTATTTGTCTGGCTACCTTACACTTGGACATGACACACTGTTTGCCACCACACCACAGTGATGCGCCAACATCTTGGATTGCTGTTTGACTCTCAGCAGGGGTGTTACAGTGCATCTGGGGCAGCAGTCTGTCATGGTTCAATGTACATGGTGCATGTGCATGTGACTGAATAAGTTGGTACACCAGTGCATGTGCTGATGTGGATTTTGTGTGGGTTAGTGCACCATTGTTGTCCTTTCTACCTCCATGTACATGTTATTGTGTTTGGTTACTGTACAAATGTGGTGCTCTACATTGATTTACAAACAAATCATTGCATGTCTGCACAGTCCTATTTATCGCGTTACATTGCACCACTCACATTGCACAGGTAACTTTGCCGTGTGGCATTAGGTGTGTCCATTTTCTAACTGCATTAGTGTACTCCATGTACCTTGACATATGTGTGATGATCCTGTATCCACAGCACCCATTGCAGCAGGCCTTCTGCATAGTGCTATCTCTGCATGTCTGTGAGGTTCTGCTTTGTTTGTTGTTTGGCAACATGTGCCTCTCGAACCTGTTACCATGTTCTCATTTTGCATTTTGTCACTGTTTTGGTCCCATTTGTGCATTAAAGGTGTGTATTTGCCTGGTGCCTGACTTCTGCTCTTTCTCGGCATATCACATACTGTTTTCTGGCTATCTACACTGCTGTATGACCGAGTGATACACACACATATGGTCTACACAGCTGAGGGGTTGTGCTGGGGCATTGGGACATGACATCATTGTCATGTTTGTGCATTTGCCTGTGCACTGCAGATCCACATCTCTGCATGGCAACATGGCATTACATCTCTGTATCTTCCTTTACCTTATTGCCTTGTGGTTGTGGGGTCAGCTTGGTATACCTGCCTAGACCATGCTCCCTGTCAGTTGTGTGGCCTGACACATATTTCATGGCTGACCCACCTATCAGAGCACTCACATGGCCATGGTACAGTTGGTGGACATTGGACACATGTTATGGTCACTTTGTCCTGTCCATCTTACAATGACTCGTGCACAGATGTTTGACACCGACAGCTATACATGTGAAGACATTCCGGCAAGGTATGTTGTAACATCAACCATGCGCCATTTATTTTATTTTATTTTATTTTTTATTTAATAAACATTTTTATACCGTGCTTTCCAAAGATCAAGCGCGGTGTACAAGGAGCAAGGTATGAAATGCATGGAAATGCAAGTTCATTTACATAAAACTTGTAGAACTACTGTATATGCATATAAAATACACTTTTACAGGTATAACAAAATTCAAAACAAAACTATGTACATGTGTTCTCTTGCTATTGCAGTGATGATGCAGACAATGTACTTCGATGCCATCTGGATCACTCACAGCATAATAACCCCAGACCACCTTTGAGATCATTGACGAGTGTGGGTGTTTTATCATACACAGGATGTGTGAGGTGTCTCCAACATTGTGCTGCTGCATTCCTGCCCACAGATGGTTTCACTGATATCCACATAGGTATTACATTTTAACACAGCTACATTCTTCACTCCCTTGTACCTGGCCAGTTGCATATCCGCTCATTTTGACCATTGTGGCTTCTTTTGGGTGGGTTTTTCTACTACTTGGCCACATGCATGGTCAGGCTGGTGCCAGTACATCCCCACCTGGGAGGTGTATCATGGACATAACTGGCATTGGTGTTCGTTGGCACTGGTGCTGACAGTGGCGGCGGGGCGGATTAAAGATGCGCCTGCCTCCTTGTCTACACATCATCAAAGGCAGAGATATTCATGTCATTGTGTGGGGGAGTGGCATAATGATTAGCACACTGGCTTGGGAACCAGGAGACTAGGGTTCGATTCCCACTAGCAATCCATGTGGCCTTTGGCAGGTCACTTACCCTCCATTGCTCAGACAGGATCCAGGTTATCAATATCCCTCTTTAATGTACATTACAATGTACACCGCTTTGATTGATATAATAAAGCAGTATCAGACAGATGTTACATATATATGTCTGTACACTTGCTGACATTTTGCTGTGTATGCTTTTTCAGGTTTGTGTGTATTGCCGGGCAGGTATGTTTTTGTGGACATTTCATGACTGATGTGTGTTGGGTCCTCATCATGCACCACCTACTGTCTACATGCACGCATATGTGACTACGGCATTTAGAGCGTGCAGCTGCATGGGAGGGGGGGGGGGGGTCGGCTTCTGAGCAGTACACACCATGCAGCTCCTGGACATGATCTGTCCTGCTCATCATCTGTGGACGAGCCAGTGACTTTTGTGTGATATGTTGAACACACATTTGTCTCTGCTGCTGCATCTGTGCAGACTTCCTTAAAGGCCCCATGATTTTTCTTTAGATGATATTTTGCCACATTTGGGAGCTCCTCCAATTCCTCATTTCCCCTCCCACCCACCCCCCCCCCCCAACGACAATGACACTTGGAAGCAAAGTAAGGTGGCTGACCAGGGAAATTTAGGAGACCCCTGCTTCTGCTCTCAGAAATGTACCATCTGAAAAGGCTGCCTGACTCCAGTGATGGAACTGCCTAATGGCAACATAGCAGTGTCAATGGTTGAAAGAAATCAGTGCTGCCTACAGTTTCTCTTGGGCCCCATGGACTGTCACAATAAAATTCCTGAAAACCAAAAGCCCTAATTTTAAGGCAATAGGCCCTACACACTCTCTCCCCCCATCCCCCAACTGATTCTTTCCTGCAGTCTATTCTATTCCTACTCAGTTCATTTCCCTGTACACATTCCCTACGTTCTCCTATATAGATGTTCCCTCTCTAGCGTGACCCCATTTGCACACACTCTCCCATTCCCCAACAGAGTGGAGGAGTGGCCTAGTGGTTGGGGCAAGGTACTTCAGGCCAGAAGGTCAGGGGTTCAAATCCCACTAGAGGGCAGCAACCTTGGTCTGGAAGGACTGGGGTTTCTAGTCCCACAGGTGCTCCTTGTGGTCTTGGGCAAGCCACTTAACCCTCCATAGCCCATGTTCCCTGTAAAATAGTTATCTCCAAGTTATAATGCCCTGTTCAATGTAATTTCAGTTTGTTCAATGTAAACCACACTGATGCAGAATAGCGTGGTATATAAGAGAACATAAATAAACTCATCCTCCAAGTCTCCCTTCCCCAAGCCTATTCAAGCCAGTCTGCATCTCACTTGCCTTGAGCATAAGATATTCAATACTGGATCAGATCAAAGATCCATCAAGCCCTGTATCCTATTTCCAACAGTGGACAATCTAGGTCACAAGTACCTACCAAATTCCATGCTACTTATCCCAGGGGTAAACAGTGGATTTACACACTCTACTTTAATAATGGTTAATGGACTTGTCCAAACCTCTTTTAAGCCCAGCTACACTAACAGCTTTTAGTGCATCTTCTGTCAACAAATTCCAGTGTTTCATTACATGCTGAGTGAAAAAAGATTTTTTCCAATTAGTCTTAAATGGGCTACATTGTAGCTTTATTGCATTTTTCCTAGCCTTTCTACTTTTTGAAGGAGTAAACAACCGATCTATGTTTATCCATTTCACTCCACTCATTATTTTATAGATCTCTATCTTATCTCCCCTCAGCCATCTCTTTTTCAAGTTGAAGAGACCTATCCTTTTACAACTTTCTTCATAGCAGTATCCTTCCATCCCTTTATCATTTTGTCTTCTCTTCTCTCTACTTCTTATAATTCTGCTATATCCTTTTTACGATACAGCGACCAGAATTGCATAAATATTCGAGGTGCAGTTTCAGCATGGAGCGATACAGAGGCATTATAATATCCTTGGGTTTATTCTCCATTCCTTTCCTTATGATTCCACCAATGCCCACCAGCTATTCTCCGTCCCTCCCTCTCCTGCTTACCTCTCCCTACCATTACTGTAGGCATGATCCTTTGAACAGCTTTCTTTCTGCACTCTGTGGCTCTCAAACTGCGTGCTGCTTGGTGCTCAAAATCCTGCACTATTCTTAAAGATCTCATGAAAGTTCAAGCATCACATGGCTAACACGCTGTGAGAGCCACATGTGTGGAAAGAAATAACCAGTTTCATCAGCATTTCTTGCTCTCGGTGGCTTGCTGAGCCAGTTCTTTACATTGCCATGATCACATAAACTGGCTCTTACTAAATTCTGTGCATGAAGTGGTGATGTCTATGTTGGGGGGAATCTATGCAAATGCAGCATTGCTCAGCTATGCAGAATTCGCCGAAGAGTAACATCCCTATTTTTTTACATAAGGGTGCTGTCTTTTCAAGAAAACATGCCTCTTCTTTTTGCATTTTCTGTATTTCTGTATCTCTCTACAGATTTATGCTGTGCAATCTAGAGATCATAAATAAAATCAAAACAGAACCGAGGTATTAAATGTTTTCTCCCATTTTCTGGGGAAAATACTTAGCACATAGGCCCTGAAACTCTCCTACTGGAAACATGCTTGTCTTTGTTCTTACCAAGTAGGTGGTTTCCTGAATAAGCTGAGCTAATATTTGGTAGACTGGTATTTTCTAAGATGGGGAATGGTACACACTAACATATATAAATGAAGTGGAGGCATCATGTGTTTTACAGTACATGAATCCTATACTGAGTGTCCTTTCTGGGTAGAATAGGCAGTCTTTCTGTCCATACTCACTGAAAAGATGAACTCGGCTACTCTAGGTTAAAGGTGTCCACAGGCTTGACTAAGGAGGCATTGTATCCATCCTAATTCTACCTGGTGCCTTCCTAGAAGGGCTTATATCACAAGGGAGGGAGGAAGGGGCAAGTTACCTTGGGTTGGAGGCCCAGGGATTCAAATCTCATTGGAGGACAGCAATCTCAGGCCGGAGGGACTGGGGTTTCTAGTCCCACAGCCACTCCTTGTGGCTTTGGGCAAGTCACTTAACCCGCCACTGTCTCAGGTACAAAACATAGATTGTGAGCCCTTCGGGGACAAGGGAAATATATACCATACCTGAATGCACACCACTTTGACCCAGTGAAAAGCAATATATAAGCATTGCTAAATAAATAAACATTAATAATAAAAAAGGGATGTCATGTCCTAACTATTAAGCACTGGGTAAATTAGGACTTTCTGATTTAATAAAATTGGATTGGAAATCAGGAATTTGATATTGCAGCTTCTTTAGTTGTGTATTTTAACCATTCTCTACAGTTACATTACACTTTATCATTATTCTAAGAGGTACTCTTAAGTCTTCCGCAGTTAAAACAGCAAAAATGAGATTAATACACATAGCCTTTCTCACTGTGGTCCTGCTAAGCAACAACCTTTGATTAGGAAATTGAAAGTGAGATAGATAGTTTCTGAAATAGTCGCTCTGGTGTTGAATGGCAGCACTGTCACTGAGAGGTATGGGATCGACTAATTGGATTTTTATCTCTTCTTTTAGTAAAATATTTCAGAAACACCTTGCGCATCTGCAATGTTTCTGCATTTTTTCATCTAGATGTGCACAGAATTTATAGGGCATGTTTACTACACTACTCTAAGAGGCATGTTTACTAAATGGCAGTAAGGGAGCTGTCTTTTCTGTGTGTTAATGGCAGCAATAAGGGGTTACAGTATAGTAAGCGTGCTGGGCATGTTAGAGGCGATCCAGCATTAAGAGGTGGCATTGAACACTTAATGTGCAGTAATAGGACATTAAGGGGTGGTAGTGGACACTTCCCATGCGGTAACAGGACCTGCTGTGTTAAGGTGTCTGGCATCTACCTTAACACAGGAAAGCCACTGAAATGCTGAAAGGAGGGCATGGAAGCCTTTGGAGAAGGTATGGATGCAAGCACAATTGGTAGCTGATGGAGTTGACTCACCTGATGCCTGGCCACTCTACGGTGTGATGAGCATGTTTGACTGTACAACAGGCCTATGCTGTTGACTAGGTGAGATAGGCAGCTGCCTAGTGATGCTGGTCAGTGTGGGTGTTGGCTATGTCATGGGTGGGTGGCGGTGGCAGTGGAGTCAGCAGAGGAGATGAAGCAGTGGGGGGCTCTGTGACAGGAGTGCAGTCCTAGATGCTCCTGAAAGCATACACCATGCTGTAAGCTACAATATCGTGCCTGTGAGGTATGGACATGTATCCAGATGTGTGGCATGCCATAGGCCAGGACAGTGTCTGGGTGGAGGCAGCATGTTCCTGATGTGGGCAGCAAAGGGAGGATTGTCCATGAGCGCTCATGTGGAGCAGTCACAGGAGAGGTGTGCATGATATGGCTAACTGCTGCAAATGACCCCTGATGGCCATGGTGGAGCAGTTTGCTGCCAGTAAGTTGCCCCACCATGAATCCCCCTGATGGCCAAATGGTGGGTGCAGGGTTGTGCCATGGATTTTCAAAGCAGAAAGTCTGCAATGTGTGTGGTGGGTGGATGTATAGGATCATACAGGCCAAAAGCATTTGGTGTGTGTGAACCAAAAGTAGCAGTGCCATGGGGTACATGAAATACCATTTGTGCAGGTGGGACTGGTACCTCAGCCTGTGAAACTGTAAGACAATATGCCTGGCAGAGTGGCATGATAGAAAGGGACAAGTTGAACCCATTTGCCTTATGTGGGGCAAATAATGATGGCAGAACAGTGCAGGGGATGGCTATGCAATGAGTGTTATGTGCCTGATTGTTCGAGATATATTCTTTTTATGTAAAGCTGGGAGGTCACAATGATGGCACAACAGAAAATGCATTCATACCATGTCCCAGACATCTGCTGCATTTACATCACTGACCCACTGCAATATGCCACGGCAGAGTCACTAAAATCATGCTCACAGATGTCCATGATGGGGAATGCCATGTTGGGCTACCTAGCATGTGGCCATAAAGCATAGAAATGTAGAAGAATGATTGTCTGCAGGTCACAGCAGAGCCAGGACTGTGTGAGGTGGGCAAGTGATCTGAGCAGCACCCAGGCACAAAATGAACAAGTGGGAATCAAACCCTGGACCTTTGACCATGGAGACATTGCACCAACCAGTAGGCTACACCTCCCCACATAGAGCCTACAGGTCTCTAATCAGACTGCTGTGTGTGCTGATATAGGTTGGGCCCTCCACTATCCATGAGGCACTGCACATGTAAAACAACGGTCTGCAGCTGAAGAACCAATGGAGAATGCACTGATCCAGCATATCAGCTCAGTAAGATGCACTGGTTGCGTGTGCTACATGCACATAACAACTGCAAGCCATGCTGCAGAGCGATTTCAGCTGTCAACCTGAGGGTGAGGATGGGTGTCCAGCATCTGGTCCATTGAACCTGTTAGAGATGGTCTCTGCTGGTGGTACTGCAGGTCCACATCACTGCTAGTGTGTGGCAGGTATTGTCTGCAGTGTGTTATGCATTTTATCCTTGTTTCTGCATGCTTGTAGCAACAGCTCAGCCCTGTCTTCTGCCCATATTGGACACTAACCATCCGATAACAATGCAGATTAGTGCCCAGTGTCAATATGCTTCTGCCATGGAAAGCTACTGAAGTGGCAGTGTATAGGCTGGCTTGAGACTATGGCTACTGTCCTACCAGGACCCCAGTGAGTAGGCCATGAACCACGGCTGCCCCAACCATTGAGGACTAACAATTGACTACAGCATGGGCAGTAAGACTGCCCCTGCTGCCCTTCACTAGGTTGTGTCAGCTAAGCACAAACCAATTGCTGTAGGTCTGCTAGTCAGCACGTGCTTACTGTGACCACGAGCACCCTGCCTTTGGATACCCAGCATTTTGCTCAGTGACTAGCATCCCCAGACAGAGAATGCATCTACATCACTGGAGCCAGGCATTATAATAGCTCTATGTGGATACATAGCTGTGCCATGGTCACTTTTTGGTCATAGTGAGAGTGCCATCTCAGCATGACATTCAGTGGCAATCCAGGCAATGCATGTGGGAGATGGGCACAATGGCATCTCAGCCATTGACCCTACTGTTGCAACAGGCCAATCTGCACTGTTTTAGGCGATACCTACAATCCTCTGCCTCGATTTATTCACATTTTCTGAAAAGGCTGGGAAAAGCTCAGACAATGTGAGCTAAAGTGCAGTGCAGAAAGCCACAGGACAAAGGGGAGCCATACACACACACACACACACACACACACACACACACACACACACACACATGCATACACTCTTATTTGCACACTGTGCAAAAGTGGGGATGGTTGATATTCCTTGCTTGCCACTCCTGTCTCAATGCCTGCTCAAGAATTGATAAGGTGTGCTTTGTGTGCAGGTGCTATTAGTGTGCCGTGGCCTCACTGCACATTGTTTCTGTGTGCTATTAGCCTCCAACTTTCTATGGATAGTGGAGCCTGTCAGTGCTGCTGGTCGCCTCTTTGGGGATTGCACATGCTGGAACTGTACTTGCACTGTCATCTAAATCTTGTCCACAGGAAGATGCAATACAGAAACCCCAGCAGGGACCTGAACCTGTGACCCTCCACACAGATACACACCAACCAGGTGTGTTACACCACATGGGTTGTAGTAGTCCAGCATGAAGATCTCTCAAAGACTCACAAAACTGTTCTGGCAGCTGGGATCTTCTCAGAACCCTTGGGCAGAATCCCCTTAGCCTCTGTTGTTTTTCAAAAAACCTCTCCCAGCTTGCCTCTCTCACAAATCTTCATTGGATCTGCCAGCCCCTTCATCTCTCTTTCGCCTAGCCAGCCTAAGGGAACACCATGCTCTTTCTCTAATAAGACCTAGTCATTCATCAGAAAAGTAGCACCCCTTGCTGCTACTGAGCCTCCTTTAACTCCTACAGCACATCTGTAACCTGGCCGAGTGTCCTCTGCAGCCTTCCCTCTGGAATACCCAGACCCAGCCAAGGAAGGATTTTAGGTATTTCCCTCTAGTGTACAGGAGGAGATACCCACTGACCAGTGATGAGCAAGCAAGTCCAACCTGTATTCCCTCACATTTCACACAGGACTCTTTCTCATTCTGAGAGGAGACTGCAGTGTCTTGCAGTATATCCAGTAAAGGCAAGGTTCAGATTGCTCTGTTCAGCAAGGATGAATGTTACTGAATAACAGGACAAAACATTGAACAACTTCAAGAATTACAAGGCTATAATGATTATTTTTCAGAAAATCGAATGGAGAATTGGTGATTCATAGGTACAGAAAGAAATAGAGAATAGCAGGATGAGAAAAATGAGCTTTATATTCTATAATCCTAGCTAAGAGACTGCTTGGTGATTTTTTATTTTCACAATTACAATTAACCTTTTGTTCTCTTTTTATGTAATTTAATTAAATACCATTGTGGTCAACATTATTGGCATCCTTGCAGTTCAACCACTTAATGTCCAAAGTCTCATAAAAAAAGTGGCTAGTGAAATAGCTTTGGATAATACATGCATACATTTTCAACACATAAAAGAATCAAATAAAACAAGACCAATTAAAAAAGGAAATAGTATAAAACTAGGACATTGCCAGGACATGATTATTTGCTATTAAAGGTGAAAGTCCAGGGGGAGGAGGAGACTTTCCAAGATGGCCGCAGAGCTTTCTTTGTTGCCTGATGCCTAAACGGAAAGGAAAGTTGAGGGCTTTCCCCTCTGCGCCCCAGCTACCATCTGTGGGTCCTATGGATTGCTTTATTCAACTTACCCTGGATCAAAGACAGGAGATTCGAGCCAGCTTGGCAGCGCCGAGAGAGGAGGCTTCTGTGCAGCCATCGGATGTGGAGATCTCTCTCTCTCCTGAGCAGAGGATGCCGCCGTAATGCCCTGCTGTTCAAGCCCAACCCCAGCTGCTACGACGCCGTTGTCACCTGATGTGGAGACTGAAGGCGCCGCCAGAGGGGAGCTTGCTTGTGGTTTGGCTTTGTCGGCCCCTGATAGCTTCAGGGAGGATTCAGGTGCATTACTGACGGCAGATGTTCTGGCAACACCATGCTCAGACGGAAGGCTTCCTCTGCAGCTTGTTTCTGCTCCTTCAAATTGTGTGTCCTCCTTCTTGGTACGACAAAAGGTATTCACATTGGAAATTATTTGGGAAGCCATTGCTAGCCTTTCTGAGGCAGTTCAATCCCAGACTACAGCCCTATCCTCTCGGATCCAAGAGAATGTGGTGAACATTCAGGAGAATGCTAGTAAAATTGATGTGGTTGTTTCTTCTTGTGAGCAAATGAAAACACAGTTGAATGATCATGGAACTCATTTGGAAACTTTGTTTGATACGTCTTTTTCCTTGATTAAAGACAATGGGTCTCTTCAATATAAGTTAGAGGTGCTGGAAAATGTTGCTAGGGCTGCGAATTTGCGGGTCTTAAATTTTCCAAAATTAAAAGGTGTCACAGCACTTGATATGTTTAAGAGGTATCTTCAGGAGATTTTGAAAGTCTCTTCAGAATTGATTCCACCTATGATGAAGGTATATTATCTCCCCCGTGGGAAGAAGGAATCGGAAGTTCTAGTGGAAGTGTCTAATGTTGACTTTGATGTCCTGAATGTATCGAACCTCCTTGAGGATACTGGAGGAGAATCCTGTGTTCCATCTACTTTGTGGTTCAATGTGCTTTAGTCTCGGATAAAGAATGGCTCTTAAAGATATTCTTCAAGAAGCGTTTGGAGAAATTCTATGGTTTATCTATTTCATTGTTTCCTGATCTTACTAGAGAGACCCAGAAGTGGAGGAAACAATTTCTTTTGCAACAAGCTGGAATGTTGCAAATTGGGGGGTCCTTCTTTCTAAGATTTCCTTGTAGATGCTTGGTTATATAAAATTCCATGAGATATATTTTTACTAATCCTACTGATCTTGTTACCTTTATTAATGCCAACTTATCTCTTAATGATGTCCCAGAATAATGTGTGCTCTTTGCCTCTCGTTAGTAGTATGTTCATGGTACTTTGGGGCAGTTGGTTTTCTTGTTAATATCCTTTTAAGGTATTTTCCTTTAATGTCCAGGGTGCTCCTGTCCTGGATTGTATTTCTTCTTCCTTCTCTCCAGATTGTGGATTATGCAAGAGTTTCTTGGGTACATATCTATTGATTGTTGTAGGGTTGTATGTTTTCACCTGAATTTATTTATTTAGCTGCATTTATATCCCTCTTTTCACCGGGTCAAAGCGGTTGGGGGATACATTTAACACGAGGGGATATGAGACACATACTTTTATGAGACACATACTTTTACTTACAGGGAACAAGGGCAATGGAGAGTTAAGTGGCTTGCACAAGACCACAAGGAGCACCTGTGGGACTAGAAACCCCAGTCCTTCCGGCCCAAGGTTGCTGTCCTCTAGTGGGATTTGAACCACCGACCTTCCGGCCTGTGGTACCTTGCCCCAACCACTAGGCCACTCCTCCCCTGAATACTCTTGTTCTTTTGTAAGATTGTAAAGATTTTTCTTGCTGTTTTGCTTAAAAATTTCATAAATAACTAATTTAAAAAGGTGAAAATCCATTAAATACCATACCACCCTATGCCTATCTAAATAAATGTTTATGTTTACGTTTATTAAAAACTTGCTATACCGCCCATAACCAGGGCATCTGGGCGGTTTACAAACAAAATTTTAAAAAGGCTGCAATGAAAAGAAAAAGAACGCCATTAAAATTTCAAAAGGACAGACAAGATAAAACCAAGAAACAAGTAAAAAGTTGGAAATCAACGAGGGGGGGGGGGGAGAAAGGAACAAAAGGGGGGGGGGAGGTTGAAGGCAGAGCAAAATAGATGAGTTTTTAGTTTAACCTTAAAGGTTTTGAATGAGGATTCTAAATGGAGGGAGGGGGGAGCGAGTTCCAGAGACGTGGGCCGAGGAAATAGAAGGCAGAGGAGCGGGTGGATTCCAGGTGGGCTTGGGATGGGGAAGGAAGGGACATGCGATTGGCGTGAATGCACCGAAGGGAACGGTGAGGGGTGTGAAGGTGAACTTGATCGGCAAGGTAAAGGGGGGTGCCAGTTTGAATGGACCTGTGAACAAATATGCAGAACTTGTACTGGATCCGGAAGGAAATAGGGAGCCAATGCAGACGGAGAAGGAGGGGAGTTATATGGTCAAAGCGAGAGGCGTGAGTGAGAAGACGAGCAGCAGTATTTTGGATACGTTGGAGACGGGTGAGCTGGGACTGGGGGAGACCGGCCAAGGAGATTTTACAATAGTCGAGGCGTGAAATGACAAGAGAGAGAAGCAGAGTGGTTAAAGCGGAGGGGGAAAGAAAAGGACAGACTGCACAAAGTTGTTTCAGGGAGAAGAAGGAACGCTGTACAACAGAAGAGATATGATCTTTGAAAGAAAGAGAAGAGTCAAGTGTGACGCCCTGATACCGAAGGGAGGAAATGATAGGAATAGGTGAGGAAGAAAATGAGGGAACAAGAGAGGGGGGGGGGGGCTTCCAAAGGTGAACCAGATTGCAGAGGTCTTAGAGAGATTAATGTGTAAAAAGCTAGAAGAAAGCCAAGAAGCCACTGCAGAAAGGCACGTGTTGAGAACTGAAATATCAGGAGTGGAAGAATCTGTGTGGTGCAAGAGAAAGATATCATCCGCGTAGTAGTAAGCAGAAACACCGTGTTGTTGAATCAAGAGACAAAGGGGTGCAAGAAAAACATTGAACAGAAGGGGGGCGAGAACAAAACCCTGAGGAACACCGCAGGGGAGGGGGGTGGAGGGAGAAGAAGAGGACCCGGAGACAACTGAGAAAGACCGACAGGAGAGAAAGGAATGAAACCAACGAAGAACCGTGCCAGAGAGACCAGCTTCCCAAAGATGTGTCAGAAGAGTGCGGTGATCGACCAGGTCAAAAGCAGCAGATAGATCAAGAGAGACGGCAAGGGAAAAAAGACAGTGATCGTGAGCAGCATGCAGATCGTTAAGGAGAGAAAGAAGGACAGATTCTGTGCTGTGGCCGGGGCGGAAACCAGATTGTCATGGGTGAAGGGTAAGGGAGGCTTCAAGATGAGAGGAGAGTTGAGAGAAAACCAGATTTTCTAGGAGTTTTGAGAGAAATGGAAGATTGGAAATGGGGCGCCAACTGGAAGGGGAAGAGAGGTCGAGGGAACCTTTTTTCAGAAGGGGTGGACGGTGGCATGATTCCAGGGAGAAGGAAAGGTACCAGAAGGTAAGCTTGAGTTGAAAAGAGAGAGAATGTGAGGGGAAAGAGCGAGGGAGGGTTCAAAGAGCCAATGGGAGGGAATGGGATCTGCAAGGCAAGTGGTTTTCCGAGTAGAAGAGAAAGCATTTGATAGAACGGAAGCAGTGAGTGGCATGAAGGTCTTCCTAAACACAATTTTTGTCGGATCGCCTACTATGAGAGGTTGCCCTCTCTCACAGTAGGCCCTCCTTTTTAATCAAGATTTTAAGATTTTGAGAACAGCCTTGACTATATAAAGGCAAGCACCCACAATGGCGCCCCCCTCCAAACTGGTTGTCTACAATAATACGGATCCTTTACTTCACCAATTCAAAAACTTATGAAACCGCTGTATATCTAGCCTTCTTGTTTAACGTGGTTTAACAGTTCAAAGTTGTGCTGGCATTATCAACAGGGCTCCGAGTAGTGTTAGGCAATACCACATAAATGGCAAGTCTCCCCAGCATCAATCAAATACCAGTCTTTCAAAATTACTTAGCTGAATTTATGCTTGTTGTGGTTCCCAAACAGCAATTCTCAATCAGGTACTGCAACACAATGCCGTGTTTCAAGCTCCATATCTTCTTGGCTCTTCCTCAAGCAATGTAACCCAATCGTACTTCCTCTTCCGGTTTTGTATGCTTCTAAATTATCTGACAGCAAATAGGTTGAATTTGAATGATTAAAGCGTCCAATTAAGAATTATTACCAATCAGAAAGGGACTCCTACTAGTGCAAAGACCACTAATCAATCTCTGAATTGAGGCCATAAGGAGACACAGACTGTAATGTAAAGATCCAAAGTTGTTCCTTATAGTGTAGCTTAGAAGTCCGATCCCCCCCCGCGTAAAGTGACAGGAACTGTGTCAAGCACCAACAACCTCAAATCTTCAAAACAATGACATCTGCCTCCAACCTGATGGCCAGCAACAGTGATGGTGAGAATGTGGCAGGCACCCACACCACATCAGTGCAACCACCGAGGGAGAGTAGACCAGGCCCTGAAAAAGGGATATCTGAGGCCACGACATCTGCTGATCCATCCACAGAGAGGCAACAGGGCAGACAGATGCTGAGGGACATAATGCATGAGATGCATGATTACACCATGACAACACATGCAGACCTCGCAGGTGGGTGACAAACACATACATGCTATGTTGTGGCATATGGTGTGAAAGGGTACAGGCACTGATATGTTGGGGGGGGGGGTATTGAACGCACATACGAGGTGTGATAAAAAAAAAATGAGACTGTCCCATAAATGTTTTATTACAAAATCTACAGAGAAATTATGCATTGTCCCCTTCAAAGAAATCCCCCCAGAGTTAATGCATTTCTGCATTCGCTTCTGCCATGTACGGAAGTACTCGGTAAAGTCCTTCTCCTTGAGGTCCCTCAGCTTCCTCATCACAGTGGCCTTGATCTCTTCTACAGAGGTGAAATGAGTTCCTTTAAGCACAGTCTGCAGCCTGGGGAAGAGCCAGAAGTCGCACGGTGCAAAATCTGGGGAATGAGGAGGGTGATCAAGAGCTGTGATCTGTTTGTTGGCTAAGAACTGCCTCACACTGAGCACAGTGTGTGCAGGCGCTTTGTCATGGTGGAGCAGCCATGACTTGTCTCTCCACAGATCCCACCTGCTGCACCGAACCTGGTCAAGGAGGCGATTGAGGACCTGCTGGTAGACGTGCTGGTTGACTGTCTAACTCTCAGGCACAAACTCATGATGGACTACTCCCTTCTGGTTGAAGAATGTGATCAGCATGACCTTGATCCTTGATTTGGACATGCATGCCTTCTTGGGTCTGGGTGACATTTGAGTCTTCCACTGCAGTCTCTGTCTTTTTCTTTCAGGGTTGTACTGGAAGACCCAAGTCTCGTCTCCTGTGATGACTTGGCCAATGAACTCTGGATCTTCTCCGATCTTCTCTAGCAAGTCTCGACAAACATTGACCCGGTGCTCCTTCTGGTCATCCGATAAAAGTTTGGGCATCATCTTGGCACATACCTTCCGGATCCCCAGCTCCTGCACCAAGATGGTCTGCACTGACTCCCTGTTCAGGCTGAGCTCCTCAGCTATCATCCGCACCGTCAATCTGCAATCACTCCGCACCAGCTGATTCACTCTGTCAATGTTCTCAGCCATCTTTGACGTGGAAGGCCGTCCTGACTTGAGGTCATCCTCCACCTCCTCACAGCCGGTCTTGAAGCATTTGTGCCACTCTAAGACTCGCGGCCTTGACATTGCATCTTCTCCATAAGCCTTTTGGAGAGGTTGGAGACCCTCAGTTGGGCCCTTCTCCCACTTAACCAGAAATATCAAGTTTATTCTTTGCTCCATATTTCTGCCACCTCCAGCTATGTGACAAAGCGATGGAGCAGTGTGATACACAAAAAAACCTGAAAAAGAAAAACAGAATGAGAGAGATGAAAAATGTTATACGAGCAGAATAGTGGTGAGATGTTGCACAACACAGTGACATAAGCGGTTAGCCAATTGGCATTGAGTCATGGGCATGGCTGCCACAGTCTCATTTCTTTTTTTGTCACACCTCATACTACTGTCCCACCATGAGCAGACCTATCACCTGTGATTGCTACAAACAACATATGTGGCCAAGATGCTAGGTCTCTGTTGTCCCTGCACTGCATGTGTTAGCAGGGCAGCTGTGTGAACATTGTCCACCTCATTATTCACAAGCGTCAATTCCACAGGTATCCGCCAGGAGCTGCATGGCCTTCGCCAGGACATGGGGAGGTACCGTGAGGCAGACAACATCACACTGGCCCAGGGTATGAGTACAATCGCTGAGGGGCTGCAAGCCACCGCAGTGGCCATCAATCGCCACACTGACATCCTGGCTGACATATTGTCAAAGTAGCAGCCACCAGCAGCAGCAGTGGCTACCACAAGGGGTGCCAGAGGGGCAAGATGGCATGGTCGTGGGCGGCCACACAAGCAATGATGATGCCCAAAGGGGTGATGCCCATCAGATACGCCTACATCATGTGTGTATTATTGTAGTAGAACACATGTACACCTGTCTGACTGTGTCTGTCATTACAGCAATGAATCTGTAGAGCCTATTACCAGATATAGGTCAGGGGTACTGCTCCCCTCATGTGGCCAACAACACACTCCCATCTGTCCTTCCCATATATGACCCCTCCCACTCCCCCCTTCCATACTGAAAGCCATTGACATGAGGGCCATTGCTGTTGTGTGGCCATACATTCATCCGCTCCATGCCCCCTGGTATCCATTTCAAAATGGCATGTGTCCCATACCTTCAATGATCACATCCACTCATCTGTTCCTGTCAGACTGCACAGCTCATGCTCTATGCTTCCCCTTCCAGACCTGTGCACTGTGTTCGACACCTTTGGGCACAAATGTCCCTTAGGACCATGTCATTGATTGGTGTTGCAGGCTTTGTGCTGACCACCCTCACTCACTGGGTCACCCCTCACTGTAGTGGTGCACTGTGCCCATTGACCCTCAGATACCCCTAGCACACACTTGGTTCTTCTGTTCTGCGGCTCTGTCATGGGTCTGGTACTGCTTTGTCCACTATGCCATGTGTGCACACATGGACATGTCTTGGTCACCAGGCAAGTGGGTCCAGTGTGCAGAATATGGCATCCAACAATTTCCCTGCTGTGCCTGGGAGGGTGGCGCCATCTGGGAGGTCACAGGAAGTTGCATACAACAGTACGCATCACCATCGCCCACTGTCTGCATTTTGTACTGTACCATGTGTATCACACATGTATGCCTGTCACCAAGCCTGGGAGCCCATGCTATGTATGCATCTATGCTCAAGTAGGCAACAGAGAATAGCACATGACCAGGCCGTGGTTAAACAATGGTTAACAAACTACATTAACAAGCATAAAAAACAAAAGGTAAAAACAGAAAATTAAAAAAGCTAACATACATATATTTACAAACAGCAAACAGTGCCAAAATGCCATTCAGATGATGGGCCCATCACATTGTGGTGTGTGGCCAGGAGGTGTTAACAACATCTGGGATCTAGGATTGCAGAGGGCTTGGGTGCACCCTTGGCCAATGGTGGCACTACTCCCCTTGGGGGCCACCATGGCATGATGGCTTATGCCCTGTGGAGGCTGGGTCCACACCCCTCTGCCTCCACAACTCATGAGCATCTATATTATGGCCTCCACCAGCTGCCCCACAGTCTGGGTCAGGGCACGTTGGCCCGGTCCAAGGGCAACCAGAGTGTGGCCCCAGTCTCCCCCCCAGGCCCCATGTGTATGGGGCTTAGGTGGAGGCTTCAGCCCACACTCTGGCTGGGATACTGGCTGCCATCTGTGGGGTGGCCCCCACCAATGATGCATGACTGTGGGGCAGCTGGCGGGGCTCCACTGGGCCCTCTGCAATCATGGGTCCCAGGTGAATTGACCATGGTGGCCTGGTATGGCAGGCCAACCATTCCAGGGTATGGGCCTACACCCCCTGTGTGCCCTTCACCTCCTCCTCCTCATCTGCGGGCTCCTCCTCCTCCTCCACCTCGCCCTCCTCCTCTCCCTCCTCATCCACGGACTCTTCCTCTTCCTCTTTGCCCTCCTCCTCCCACTCGTTCAACACCTCCTCTTCCTCCTCCTCCTCCTCCTCCCCCTCCCACTCACCCAACACCTCCTCCTCCCCATCCCCATTGTCCACAATGTCTTCTACATTCAGTGTGGCCCCTTCCACATCCAGGTCCATGTCTTCTTCCTTCTCCTCCTCTTCATCTCGTCCTCCTCCACCACCTCTGCCTCTTGCCCTCCCACTCCTCCTCCATTACACTAGCCATGGCTGCCTCTTCTGCTACCACCACTGCCTGGCCCTCCACTGGCAGCTAGTCTGGGACACAGACAGCTGCCGACCCCACTGGTGCTGCTGTATATTCCTCCGGCACTGTGAATGGGAGCAGAGGGTGCCACATTAGTCACATGTCCTTTGGCCACAGGGCAGTCATCAGCTGCCACAGATGCCAGCATTGTACATAGCTGGTGACCCACCAAACATGCAGCAGGTGAGCACTACACAGCAGGCCATGCAATCTCCCCAAATCAAACAGGAAATGAACTGCACAGATGGGATGCATCCAGGAGGTGTGGGCATGACAAACAAGGTGTTGAGGGCCGATCAGCATGTGTAGGTAGCTTCAGAGAGGGTGGGATCCCCACTGGTATGATTGGGACCAGGTGGGCACCTGACCTACCAACCGTAGATGTCAGCCCCCCAAAGCAGGGGCACAAGGTGTCCTCTGTGGTGCATTGACAGAACAGTGGGAGGGAGAGCACAGACAGTGCCAGAACATCAACACTATGGGGTCCCCAGCAGGGTGTTTATTGTATGCTCTGGGGGGGAGGGTGTGTGACCTGCAGTGTGCATGCCCCCATACATCATCAGGTTTGGTCTGACATGCATCCGTCAAGGTCTGTGGTGACTGTGAGGTGACCTGGCCAAGGGGTGCTACCGGCATGCTGGGGACAGCAGAGGTGATGAGCACATCGGGGGGCAGTACAGACCATTGAAGTGACTGGTGGACAGCAGGTGCTGTACATCAGAGAGGTGGTGGGAACATCTCTTGACTTGACTGGGTGACAGGATTGTGGATAGATGCCCTAGTGGTGTGTTCATGGTAGTATGTGTGGATTCACAGTGTGTCATTGGGACAGGACAGGCAGGGCATTGGGGACAGTTGGATGTGTGTTGCACCCAGGAAAAAGATGTAGGCATCATCATGGATAACATGTTGATACCCTCCGCCCAGTATGTAGTGGCGGCCAAGAGAGCAAATAGAATGTTAAGAATCATAAGGAAGGGAATGGAGAATAAAATAAAGGATAATATAATGCCTCTGTATAATTCCATGGTGTGACTGCACCTTGCATATCATGCAATTCCTGTCGCTGTGTCTTAAAAAGGATATAGCTTTCTTAGAAAAGGTACAGACAAGAGTCACCAAAATGGTAAAGGGGATGGAAGGATACCCCTATGAGGAGAGGCTACAAAGATTAGGGCTCTTCAACCTGGTAAAGAGATGGCTGAGGGGAGATATGATAGAGGTCTGTAGGTTCATGAATGGAGTGGAATGGGTAAATGTAAATCGATTGTTTAAGCCATCAAGATATTGAGAGACTGGGGGACATGCAATGATGCTACAGGGTGACCTCATTAAGACTAAAAGAGAATTTATTTTCTCACACAATGTGTAATCAAACTCTGGAATTCGTTACTGGAGGATGCAGTAAAAGTTGTTATTGGACATGTTCCTGGAGGAAAGGTCCATAAATCATTATTGCAGGGGATCCGGGATATCCACTGCTTGCCCCAGTACAAGCATTGTAGAACCTGTGTCATTTGAGGACACTGCTAGGTACCTGTGACCTAGATTGGCCACTGTCGGAAACAGGATACTGGGCTTGATGGACCTTGATCTGACCCAGTATAGCATAGCTTATGTTCCTATGTTCTTATTGAGAGGGTGGATTAGTGATGTTGGTGGTTTGGCATATTGGCAGGACGGGGAGGGCTGAAGGGACTGGGGTGGCAGAACTGGAGGGTATTGGTGTGGGGGACCATGATGTGGCCACAGCAATGTTCTGTCTCAGGAAGCGGTAACACACCCCAGCAGCAGTGTAAGGCAACCAAGCAAGGAAAATAGCATGGGGTGAGGGTGGAAGCACACATATGTTGAGATAGGGCAGGTGACAACAGCAAAATCTAGTCTTCCAGAGCCATCTGAAGGGATGTGTGCACCTGGGAAATGTGTGCAATGTGGGCTGGGATGGACACAGGGCACCCCTGGGATACACCAACTAGTACTGTGCATACTGAAAAGGTGTTCCAACATGGACATGACTGATGGGGTGATGAGTGGGTGCAGAAGAAGCCCAAGTGGACTCAGAGCTCTCATGGTGTATGTGGTCCTTGTTTGCCATCCTGTATTTCCACCGGGGATGTGTCAGGGACTGGTGGGTGGCTGGTGATTCCACAGACCAGGGGTCAGCACCATTGGTACAGGCCTTTGGTGCCAGGCACCTTATGGCAAACCATGGCCTCAATATGCATAATATGGTGTCATTCAATGGTGTGTGAGATGTTGATCCTGGGAATAGTGTGATACTGCACACTACATGTTTGCTGTGCCATCACCATCTCTGCAAAGTGCATTTATTGTATGACCACAACAGCCATGCACGTGTTGCATCACCACATAGCTATATGTTTGGACAGGGGGATGACCAACAGGTCCATATGGTGCATGTGGGCCAGCATGTCAACCCCTGCATGTTTATGTGTACCTCCATGTTGTGCGGACAGTGCCCCATTCCCCCACACCAGACATGCTTGCAAATCCATAGGTAACTGTGCAGGGGCTATCATGTTTTGTTTACGGTGCATGGACATATGCCTGCCGGTGCAGTCAAATAGGGTCATTTGGCCATCATCATTGCATCACACATGCTGTTGTGCCACACACATGCTACATTACTCACCATGTGCAGCTGCCCTCTGCTCCTCCTGCAGCCGCTCAAGATATTCTGGCCATCTCCAGTGTATCTACCGGCCCTTTTTCTGAAGATCCTCCATCTATGGAAACAGGGATAGATGCCATCTGTGCCATTCCAAACTTAACACTGGCAACACAACAGCAGACCAGATTTGTGGTGTGTCATGGTAATCTGTTTCCATGCAGCAGCTAGTCAGGCCCTGTGAGGTTGCACATGACCCCCCCTCATAGCAAGTTGGTGTTCAATGCTGAGCACAACCCCCATGGCTTATGTTCTCCCACCATACACCCTGCTAGGAAATTGTAAGTTACAGACAACTCATGTTAATATTGTAGATAACTGTATATAGCTGTAGATAGTTCCCCCAGTTGAAACCCAAGTTGTATCTCCAGTTCATTGTAAGTGCTTAATAGTGCGCCTGTTCTGCACAAAAATGTTATCCATAAACCGCACTGATTTTAAAGAGCGTGGTATATAAAAACAGTAAAATAAATTTAAAAATAAATAAAAATGGCAGTACACAGGCATGTTGTGGAGACGCACATGTTGCCACATATGCACACCTGCCTTGGGTCCTACTTATATACTGCTTGCTGTGTTGTTACAGATCACTGTGAGGGTGTCACATGGCACTAGCTATGGTCCATGTGGCCAGTGTGAGAGGTTACGTGGCATAGTTGCCTCACAACATTGCTCTCACACCCCGGCCATGTCCTACAGCATGTTTCCAACACATTGTGTGCACATGTGTGTGCTGATGAGGCTGACTGCCCTGACATGTTCTGTGACAGATGTCAATGGCCGCTACCTTTTTATACCCCCTGTTTGCAGTCTGACAGGTGATGTATGGGCGGTGGTTAGCCTATCGATATATGTTCTGAATCTGGCCTAACCTCTTTTGACCTCCACCTATCAGGTTGTGATAATTCCTAGCTCACATCACAAAGGGGGGGGGGAGGAGAGCAACTCAGCACCCATGATCTAAATGTTTTGTCATTGTGAGATTGGAACTAGCTCAATCACATCATGGGTTCAGTAAACCGACGTCATGTATTTCATATATCTATTGATGACAATAAGTCTGCCTTTACGCTCTTCACATACAAAGAAGGATGACAGAGGATTTCTTACATAGTTCAGACATTACACACACACCTCAAGGTTCACTCCATTACATATCTTTCACACAGCTGTTATGCAGGGAGCCCTTGGACCAATCATGACACAAACATTATGTAGACATGTGACATATATATAGGTGCCATGATGGTTTATCTGTTACACACACCACTAATGCCTCAGCACATCAGAGATATCCATATATCCCTTATGCTTTGGAGGGTTTCCTCACAGGTGTCACTGCATACCACTGATTTCTGCAGTTGTAATAACATCAACTGATCCCAACACTGCCATAGTCACCCTCATGGCATATCCATTCCACTGCCTCAGGGGATGCTCCTAGCTGGCCTTTCACCTGTGGGTCTCCCATTGCTCAAAGGACGATCCTGGATGTTATTTTGACAGTGGGTCACCAGACACAGTGAAACACATTAATGTGTGTCATCTGAGGACACCTCAGAAGATTCCTCCTGGCCAGACAACAGATCGTGAGGGAATGTGTCTTTTCTGGAAGCCACCTATGGGAGGCAACAGATGCTCTCACTGGAGCACAGTTGGGATGGTGAACCACTGGTGGTGCAATGATATTCGTGGACATGATACCAGAGGCAGATCACTCTTTACTGGTGGATATATCTGGATTTGCACTCAATCAACAACAGGGTCCTGCTTTAGATAAAGGTTGGTCATTGGTACCCTTGATATGATTGTATTCCTTTCTGTTAGATTTGCATCAGGAACATTTATTATGGAATTTTCATCTGTGAGCAACATTTCTGTGCCATTGGGACAGGCATCAAATGAGAGATTATGCTGGAGGTGGCTGCTGCTGATGGGGATCAGGCTCTGAATAGTTCTGAGAAACAAATGTTATCTATGAGATCCTCTTGGATCCCTCTGGTACCACCTCCTTCAGCTGTGGCTGTTTTACAAACTGTAGTATATAGGCACATGCCCACTGTCATGACATCTTCACATATGATATTACTATGGACATTGTCAACTACTGAGCAGCATGCCCTAAAAAGGTTACAGGAAATGAATGATAAAGTCATTTGACAGGCATATGATGGGAGAGGTATTGTGCTTTTGGATGGAGCTGCATATTGGGTTACAACAACAATTTGAAATGCTCACAGAGAAGGCCTGTGTAGCTAGTTTTGTTGCAGGGAAGGAGTTACCCTTTCCAAATGTATGTGCACAAGGGGTTGCCATTTCCAATCAGTTAAGAACATAAGAACATAAGATATGCCATACTGAGTCAGACCAAGGTCCATCAAGCCCAGAATCCTGTTTCCAACAGTGGCCAATCTAGGTCATAAGTATCTAGCAGTTTCCCCAAAAGACACAGGTTCCACAATGCTTCTATTGGGTCAAGCAGTGATACCCTGGGTCCATTTTTAAATAATAGTTTATGGACCTTTCCTCCAGGAACTTGTCCAAACCTTTTTTAAACCCAGCTACACTAACAGCTTTTACTAGATCCTCCGGTAACAAATTCCAGAATTTGATTATACATTGAGTGAAAAAATATTTTCTCTTATTAATCTTAAATAGGCTACCCTGTAGCTTCATTGCATGTCCACTAGTCTTTCTATATTCTGATGACGTAGACAATCTATATACGTTTACACATTCCACTCCATTCATTAATTTATAAACCTCTATCATATCTCCCCTCAGCCGCCTCTTTTCCAGGTTGAAGAGCCCTAACCTTTTTAGCCTCACTTCATAGGAGTATCCTTCCATCCCCTTTACCATTTTGGTGGCTCTTCTCTGTACCCTTTCTAATAACGCTATATTCTTTAAAGATACGGCGACCAGAATTGCACACAATATTCAAGGTGTGGTTGCACCATGGAATGATACAGAGGCATTATAATATCCTTTGTTTTATTTTCCATTCCTTTCCTTATGATACCTAGCATTCTATTTGCTCTCTTGGCTGCCGCTGCACACTGGGCCGAGGGTTTTAACATGTTATCCACAATGACGCCTAAATCTTTTTCCTGGGTGGTGGTTCCTAATGTGGAACCTTGCATCATGTAACCATAGTTTGTGTTGTTCTTTCCTAGGTGCATAACTTTGCACTTGTCGACATTAAATTTCATCTGCCATTTGGATGCCCAGTCTTCCAATATATCAAGATCTTATTGCAATTTTCCACAATCCTCATGGGTTTTAACAACTTTAAATAATTTAGGGGTATGTTTACTAAACAGTCTTAACGTGCGCTCTGCCACGTTATCGCACGATAAGGCGACTTATCGCGCGATAATTCGCCTTAGCGTGCGTTAACGCGCGCTAAGGCGCAAACGAGCGCTGAAGGCGGAGAAAGGCTCCCGGAGGGCGGAGGAAGGCTCCCCAGGGGCGGAGAGAGAGGGTCAATGGATGGAGAGTGGGAGGGGAGAGGCTCCCTGCACACTAATGCTGTGAAATCCGAGGCTGAAAACTAACGCCAGTGAAACCCTGGCGTTAGAGCTGATTTAAAGGGAAAAGAAACCATTTATGTCAGCAATGTACAGCAAAACCAGGGAAACCTATAAAAAAGTGATAAGTGTGATACATGTGCACGGAACAAAAGGACAAAGAAACAGTGAAAATGACCAGAAGAAAATGTAAAAAAAACATAACCAAGCTGGGCAATAGTGATATCAATGGGAAACATCAAAAAACACCCCCAAGAAAGCTCCAAAAAAAGATATGAATTTTGGAAGGGTCTATGCTCTGTCCCCATACAAGGTGAATGAGCCCACAGTGAAATTGCGCTGATCCGGGTTTTCCTCTCCATTGGACAGGTTTCCTATGGTGTGCACATGTTCCACAACAGCAGGGCGGGCATGTCGGAATGGGCAACTGGACAGATGCTGGAAAAGGGGACACAGAGGACTGCAGGCGGCACATGCTGTGGTGCAGCTGGGGCACAGTGCGGACTAGGGTAAGCCTAGCTGGCCCATAGGAATGCTGAAACAGTAGAGCAGCCAGACAGCAACTGCTGAGGGCCCAACATGGGCAAGAGTGTGCTTCCCACGGTGTCACAGGGAATAGTACCCAGCAGGTACCCACAATGGCACGGAACATTGGCAGGCGGTGCTGGGGGAAAGCGTGGACAGCTATGCAGGCACCCCTACCCCAGAACCCGCACCATAGGCAGCCACCTACCCGCACACTGGATGGCATGAGACTGCGCAGCACCAGCACCACCAGCAGAAGGGCATGTCAGCATGGTGGCAGAGGGGTACTGGTGGTGTAGGGGGCAGTGGCAGCTGCCCAGAGCAGACCATGGCCTAGCCCTGTTTAGGTGGGTGCCGTGCACTGCAACAGACAGGCTCTGTCTGACAAATAGTCATGGTATCTCCAGGGAATGCACTATCTCTGTGGCAACACAGTGGTGCAGTGAACACAACCAGTGTGTTCAGGAGCAGAAAGTCACAGGTTCAAGTCCCAGCTGTGGTTCCTGCAAACCCAGTCCCCATATTTTACCCACTACTAAAACGTGCTAATATAGACAGAACCTTTATTGCAGATAACAGAAACATGCCCAATAAACCTGCATTTTACCCTACAGAGCACAGACACCATAAACATGCACATTACCTAGAGCAGAGTCTCCCAAATGCAGTCCTGGAGGGCCAAACACCATTCAGGTTCCATGCTGCCTCTAATAAACACGGCTGTGCTGCATGTCTATGCACCGCCCCCATGGTATGCAGATGTATCTCATGCATATTCATTAGGGACAGAATGAAAACCCGAACAGTGTTTGGTCCACCAGGACTAGAGTTGGGAACCTCTGCCCTAGAGCAGCTGCCAACAGGGGCAGACACACCCTCACCCACAGGCTCCATTATCCAAAGCCTCCTGGAGAGGCAGGATGTTGGGCCCTGCGTGCATCTCCCAATACTAGCACTTGCATACCTTAGCAATGTCACCCTAAACCTGGGAATATTGTACACACCTATAAAATGGTTGCTATGATTACTGGCAGATAGCAATTCCTAAGTTAAGCACAATTTGCTGATTGAGCTGCATTATAGCAACCTTTCTGCTGTCTGTGGAGTGTGCTTCAGGTCTGATGTCTGACAGTGTTTACCACCCTGGGGAGTGACCCCAACAGTATTGCGTACCATAGTCATGCCTGCACTGTGCCCAGGACTGGTGCGGTGGCCAGGGCTGCCAAGAGCCTCTATATTTGCACAATGCTGGCATAGGTGTGGGAGCGTGTGTTTGTCTATCCAGTGTGTGGTGTCTGCCAACACCTTCCTCAGCCCACACTGTTGCCAGTGTAAGCCTGCCAATGTGCATAATGAGGAGCAAGGTACCATGGGTATAGCCCGGACAGGGTGGCCTGGCCAGGATGCATCTGCACAGGGCATAGGGCAATGGCTCGGACATTGTAGTGCCTGACAACCACCTGCACGGACAGGGTGGCCACAGCATGTCCTGATGGGAGGTCACTCTCACCCTGACTGAGCAGTGACCACGGCATGGCTATTTTCCCCCATAGTGCTATATAGTGTTTCTCTCATGTGATGTTTGTGGTTCCCTTTTGGGGCCCAATCACTGAGTTATCTGCTTGGTGTGTATGCTGACATCCCAGTTCTGGGTACATGCATCTCCTCCAGAAACATGCACTATGGACTAGCTAGCAGACTGTCTGCAGCTAGTATGTGTCTGGATGGAACATCTTGCAGGGTGTAGCAGCTGGAGGCTTGCTGCTGGAGAATGTCAGGTGTGTGTGGGGTGGGGGCAGCTGAGCATTTCCAGGCCTTCTGTCTGCCTTGCCTTATGGATGTATACAGGTCTGCATTGCCTGCCCTGTATGGTGTCTGTTCCCCAGCAGGACTGGGGTTGATGGTCTTCTCTACTGCCACCATTGAGGGGAGGTAGAGTGTCCCTCTGTTGGTGGGAGATCCTGTTTCCCACACTAAGCCACAGAGAGTGGGTTGGGTGGTGGTACATAATCCACCTGTGGGTCCAAATACCCCCCCTTCACCTACATCCTGTGACCATGGTACCAACAGAGGATATGCACTATTTTGGGTGCATCATAGTCCATAAGGGCTGGATATGACTGAGAAATATAGATGTGTCTGCAAGAACTACCTATCACACACACTAGCACTGATGGGGACCTGCAGCATAGCCTATTTCAGCCATGAAAGGTGCTGTGGACCTGGTGCTGGGTGCCCCACTTCACCCTCAGCGTGAGCACAGTATCTGCACAATGTGACGGTCTGTAGCTACTCTGTGCCAGTAACATACACGTTCAGTACCCCCTACCAGGCTGAGGTGCTGTGGGGGTGCACACGGTCAGTTCCCCCTACCAGGCCGAGGTGCTGTGGGGGTGCATACCCCATCTTGTGATCATCTGTAGACTGCTGATTTTCATGTGCAGTGCATCATGGGTACGGATGGGTTAACCCTATCCTGGTAACCACAGCAGACTGTTTGTGTGGTGACATGCAGTCCTTCTGTAGCCAGCCAGTGGCTTGTTAATGGCTGTAGCCCACTGGTTATTTCACTGCCTGTGGAGCCAGAGATCATGGGTTCAAACCCACTGTGGGGTTATTTGATTGGGCTATCTGGAGCATTGTCAATTTTTAATGTACATTAGTTCTGCCAGCAAAAACACCCTCAGAGTACTGTAACCATAAGGTGCCTCAGAAGGCGCTGTATCGGGTGCCCTATAACGCGCCTTCTGCGGCACCTCATGGTTACAGTCCATATAAGGTGCCTTATAAGTTGTCCTATGGAGCGCCTTATAGGGTGCCCTATAGGGGACATTATAGGATGCCGTGGCAGACAGTGCACTTTATAATGTGCCCTATGGTGTGCCTTATATGGCACCTTAGGTTATGGCACGTGAGGGTGTGTTTGCTGGCAGCAATAATTAAAATACAAATAAAATGCCTCAAGAAACAATACTTACATGTCAAAGCTGATGCCTCAGCCAGCCTTATGCATTAGGCACACTGGGGGATTAAACTCATGACCCCTGTATCATCAGTCAGTGTATTAACCATTGTACTACACCTCTGTTTCTGTGGTTGCATGTCTGGGCGCCTACTTAAGATTACCGCGCGTTAATGCGCTTAGCGGCGCTTAGCCCGTTAATGTGCACAGCAGCGCGTGTTATCGCGCGATAATCCCGTTTTGCTACTTTAAGACTGAAACGCCCACTCCTTTTATGGCAGCCTGCACACTATCGCCGGGCGCACATTAAGACAGTTTAGTAAACATACCCCTTGGTGTCATCTGCAAATTTGATAACCTTATTCGTTATTCCCTTTTCCAGGTCATTTATGAATATGTGAAAAAGCAACGGACCCAGCACAGATCCCTGGGGTTCTCGACTATTCACCTTTCTGCATTGGGAAAATTGGCCATTTAGCCCTATCCTCTGCTTTCTATCTTTTAACCAGTTCCTGATCCACAATAGTACACTGCCTCCTATCCCATGACTTTTTAGTTTTGCGAAAAGTCTCTGATGAGAGACCTTGTCAAAGGTTTTCTGAAAGTCCAGATATACTATATCAACCGACTCACCTTTGTCTACCTGTTTATCCACACCTTCAAAAAAACCATAACAGATTAGTAAGACAAGATCTTCCTTGTCTAAAGCTATGTTGGCTGTCTCCCATTAAGCCATGACTATCTACATGTTCAGTAATTTTGTTCTTTATGATGGTTTCTACCATTTTTCATGGTACTGACGTCAAGCTCACTGGTCTGTATTTTCCCAGATCACCCCTGGAACCCTTTTTAAAAATTGGCATTAGATTGGCCATCCTCCAATCTTCAGGTATTACAGATGATTTAATGATAGTTCACAGATTACTAATAACAAGTTTGCAATCTCATATTTCAGTTCTTTCAACACCCTTGGATGTATACCATCTGGTCCAGGTGATTTGCTACTCTTCAGTTTATCAGATAGTTGTAATACATCTTCCTGGTGTATCCATATTTCTTTCAGTTCTTCCGCAGTATCACCTTTAAATACCACTTCAGTCATGGGTAACATCCCTACATCTTCCTCAGTAAAGATCGATGCAAAGAATTCATTCAGTCTATCCGCTATGGCCTTGTCCCTTCTTAGTGCCCCTTTTACCCCTCTATCATCTAATGGTCCAACTGACTCACAGATTTTTTGCTACAAATGTACTTGAAAAAGTCTTTATTACACATTTTTGCTTCTACAGCAAGCTTCTTCTCATATTCTCTTTGTCTGCCTTATCAATACCTTGCATCTAACTTACCAGTGCTTGTGCTATTTCCAGTTTTCGTCATTTGGCTCTTTTTTCCATTTCCTGAAAGATGCTGTTTTGGCAACAACAGCCTCTCTGACCTCAACTTTTAACCATGATGGCAGTTTTTTGGACTTCCTTCCACTTTTCTTAAAGCATGGAATACAGCTGGTCTGGGCTTCCAAGATAATATTTTTAAACAACACCCAAGCTCGATGTAAGTCTTTAAACTTTGCAACTGCTCCTTTTATTTTTTTCTTAACTATTTTCCTCATTTTATCATAGTCTCCCTTTCGAAAGTGAAAAGGTAGAACTGTGGATTCCCTTACCATCCCTCCTCCATTAATTAAATCAAACACGATCATGCTATGATCACTATAGCCAAATGGCCCCAACACCCTTATCTCTTGTACCAGATCTGGTGTTCCACTAAGGACTAGGACCAAAATGGCTTTCCCTCTGGTCTGTTCATGAATTAGCTGCTCCTAAAGATACATAGCGATGACCATAGCTCTCTGCTACACCCTGCAGTATCTACAAGGGGAACTGTGCTTTTGCCCCTATAGCTTGATATTGGGACATTTTTACATCCCTTGAAGCATAATTTTGACTCGGTTGCTTGAGATACGACACTTTTTCTGAAGGTTCAATCTGGCTAACATCATAAGGGCTTAATGATGACCCCGGATGTGGCTTTGGTGTATACTAGCCTACCAATAGATTTGGCTATACAGGTGGTTTTGTCATCACTGGATCAGAGAGGCAAATCTGGAGATACCCATATACAGGTTTTGATGGTTTGGTCCACCTTGGACATGAAAGACGCTAATGTTCATTTTGGGGATCAGATGTTGTGTCCACATAAAGGTGCTGCAATGGGAGCGATGGTTGCCCCGTCTATTGAAGAACATAGTTGTCATCATATGCACTGCAATGGTTGGGGCCTGATTCTCTTTAGGCATGACATATTATGATGTTGCATAGGCATCTGGACAACAATTTTATGATGAGGGATGGTCTCTCCAAGTCCATGATGCAGTTAGATTATGGGCTGACTGACTGTGCTGCTAATAGTCTGTTTTCTATGATGTGGACTTGTTTCATACATGCAGCTTTTTGATGTTCTGCTTAGAAGGGCAATCATATAGGCATACAACCAGAATTTCTCTAGTCTCCACCCTTTACGTTAGAGAAGTGTGGTTACCCTACTCACTGTTTCTTAGATGTCATTGGCACTGTTCTGTATGTAGCAATCTTCGGCAGCAAGCATGGTCCCTTGGGGCAACAGTACATGCCAAATGGATACCCTCCCTCAGTTGTTCAACAATCATATCTGAGGGACAGGTATAATGATCAGGACAGATTTGTCTGTGTTTAGACTGGGGCAGAGAGGCACTGCAATAAGACCAGAGATATTCATTTCATGACCCCATACTCCTCACTGAGTGTTGAGATTGTGAAACGTTTGATGGGCCAGTACTCAAATCTTCCAATGCTCAGAGGGTTGGAGTATCAGCACATCAGATTGGTCTGGTCAAGTGCGTGACCTCTGATGGACATCATGTGGCCATCCCACGTGAGATGTGGGAAGGGACACGTGAGGGAGGAGAGAAGAGATGTGTGATGGTTTAACTCTGATATAAGATGTTTCATGTGTGGGTACAGAGTATGTTTTTCAGCATTCTACCATATGCATATGTAGTTATATACTTTGCTGAATATGGGCATTGGTGTATTTGGATAAAAGGACATGTTCAGTCAGAGCACATATGGGTGAACATAGGAGTGGACAAGGGGGAGAATTCCGAACACTGACAATAATTTAAAGTTGTATAGAAAAAGACCATGAATTGGCAGATCTGCAATATATGTGTGCTGCTATGGTAGATTTATTTTATTTATTTATTTATTTACATTCTCTTATATACCGCGCTATTCTGCATCAGTGCAGTTTACATTGAACAAACTGAAATTACATTGAAAAGGGCATTATAACTTGGAGATAACTATTTTACAGGGAACATGGGCTATGGAGGGTTAAGTGGGTTGCCCAAGACCACAAGGAGCACCTGTGGGACTAGAAACCCCAGTCCTTCCGGCCCAAGGTTGCTGTCCTCTAGTGGGATGACCAACCCCAGTCCTTCCGGCCCAAGGTTGCTGTCCTCTAGATGACCAATTGCCTGATAATGGTCAACTATTAGCTAAGTTAGAACAACACTCATGTGTTTGGATACAGACTGAGGGGCCGGGTGGACAGCCTGCTCATGGTGAATGGCATCTGTGTTTGTTGAGTGTGTGTGTGTGTGTGTGGGGGGGGGGGGTTGGAAACATCTGATGCTTCAATGATTATCTGCTAACATGAGAGGTACTGTTTGCAATCATAGCAGTGGATCTATGATATACAGTCCATGAGTGTGGAAGGACTGACATCAGCTGGGGATGGCTGTGGCAGCAATACTGGCTGTGATTGGTGGGCCAGTAGGCTTTAAGGAGATGTGCTCTGATTGGATGCTTTGGTGGATATCAGCTGTTATTGATAGACATACTGGCAGGCATGCCAGTGAGTGTGAGCTCCTATGTGGAGTGACATGCGGCTGACGTTGAGGGTTCGTTTGAGGTCTGTTGATGGTGAATGTGTATTAAAGGAGTGTTGTAAGGTTTTATGGTGTGTTTCCCTGGGTCTGGTAGCCCACTATTAATTGCCAGCCAGGACCCTCCTTTAAAGATGGGGAGAGCCCCTGGTGAACTGCTAGGTGATGCTTCCCCTGAAAGAGCAGAGGGGAAACACTATGTTGGTCTTCTGTTGCAGCATTGCGATCAGTTGATGATATTACCAGTGTTGACATATGTGGTATGCAGTTATACCCTTGAGAAAGCCTTTTCTAGTCTAGGGGTTATGTACAGATGTGACAGAGCTGATCCATGGACATATCTTCCTAGGCCTGGACATTGGGCTCATGGATGTTGTGTTCCTTTTTCTCCGTTGTTGTTGTGAGTTAGCACTTATTTGTTGATATTTGGTAGATGGATGTTAGTTGGTAATTTGGAATTCTGGGTGTCATTCTGGCAGAATGGACTAATAAATATGGCTACATGTTGGCAATGTCAGCATATGCATGGGGCCACAGGTTGGCTTTCCAGATAAGATGTGTCAGATAGCTACATCTGATGGACAGTGTGCTGCATTTGGGGACAAGGCTAATGGTGATAGTTGGTGAGTTCCAGCCTGTGGCTACACCTGGTCAGAGGTGTCACAGTGTGTTGTGGGTTGCTAACTGCACATGCAGTATGTTATCTGGTCATGCTCCCATTTTGTCTGGGTTTTACGGAGTTGCCGGTACAGTGCCTTCTGAGGCTATTCTTCCGCTCAGGATTTTACTTTTTATGTTTGTGTACATACAACCTGCGGTGTGATTGCAGGATCATTTTGATGTTCCTGATTGGCCCTAGTAAATATTGTCCACATTGGTGGTGTAGAAGCGCTTATGGACACCTTGTATGTCACATTGACAATTTGCAATATGGAAAGGTTGCAAGGCCACAAATAGTCATCCCTTTTGCTATGACACTCCTATGTATAATCTGGTCCATTCAGTTGTCCACCAAAGGCACATATTTCTGGGATTAGGCTTCCCCTAGATGTAGTCTGTGTCACCTGCTCAGTCACTTGTTACTTATCTGTGAATGCCTCTTCTGACATGCCCCTGACTCTGCACCAACATGCTGATCACTGTGCACTCCACACAGGTCACAGACAAGGTTGTGCAGACATATGACTTCAGGGCTGTGCTGGGAAATCATCTATCCAACCTCCTATAATCCTGTGCTCCAACAGTACTTCAGTGCTAATGCACTGGGAATTATTTATTTATTTATTTATTTATCCAGATTTGTATACCACTTTCTCCTTCAATCAAAGTAGTTGTTTACACAGGTTGGGACAACATTAACAGGGGTGACAGGACATACATAGAGACTATAGTGGTTGGGCTATCGTAGATAGTATTTGGGATTATCGTACTTAGTGGTTGGTGTCATTGTAAATTCTGGCTAGTGAAGGGGTCTTCAGGATGTTTGGTCATAGCATTCCGTAAATAGGTAGGTTTTAAGGGATTTATGGAAGTCCTTGAGGTCCTTTATTGACCACAGGCCATCTGGGAGGGAATTCCAGAGGGCTAGTGCCGAGAGGGATATGGCTGTTTTGGAGGTCACTTGTCTTGTTTTGTGGTATCCAGTGGGTACGCGGATTCTGTTGCTGCTGTTGGTTCTCCTGGGTCTGTTGATTGTGTCCCTGGTCATTAAAGTATGAAGGACATCTGCCGTGCATAGGTGTATGATCTTGAATATGTTTACGGTTGTTTTGTATCTTGCCCGTGCAGATATTGGCAGCCAGTGTAGTTGCTGAAGTACAGGTGTAATGTGCTTGTGTTAGGCTGTGCCAGTTATAATTCGGGCTGCAGTGTTCTGTACTAGCTGGAGTGAGTGGGTGGCCTGCTTAGGAAGTCCTTGGAATAAGGAGTTTCCGTAGTCCAATACTAGGGTGATGACTGTCTGGCATACAGTGTGGAAATGGTCCTGGCTGGGGATTGGTTTGAGTCTCTGTATGAGCTTCATTCGTTGGTATGCCTTTGCAGCGGTTTTGCTTGTATGTGTCTGAAGATTTAAATTACTGTCCAGGGTGACACCTAAGTATTTCACCTCGTCCTTTATTGGTATTGTTCGGTTGAGGATGCTGATGGATGTTGGTGGATCAAAATTGGGATTCCTGGTTATGATCATTGATTCCGTTTTGTCAAAGTTGACTTTTAGGTTGTTCTCAGTGAGCCAGTTGTTCATGTCTTTGAGGCAGTGAGTCATGGGGGCCGTATCTGGGTTTAGTGTGTATATTGGGGCATACACCATAATGTCGTCAGCATAGATGTGATATTGTAACATGTGGTGCTTGATAATGCCACAGATTGGTTGGATGTAGATGTTAAATAAGATGGATGAGAGTGCTGATCCTTGTGGTACTCCTTGGTTGATAGGGAACTGTGATGATTTTCCCTGGGTACATTTAACCTGCTGCGTTCTGTTGCTTAGATAAGACGTGAACCATTTTATTGTATTGCTGCATAGCCCGATCTCCCATAATTGGTTTAACATTATTGTGTGGGAGACTGTGTTGAATGCCGCTGAAATGTCTATGAATACCAGCAAAAATCCATTTTTTATATTGTCTATTCCCTTCAGCAGATTGTCAAAAAGGGATGCGAGCAGTGTTGCTACGTTGTGCTGTGGTTTGAAGCCATGCTGCTTCGGGTCTTAACGGGGCTTGCAGATCAATGTAATCCTGAAGTGGACAACAGGGACCACACACCAGGACCCACAGACCAGGCAGGGAAGTCACTGATGTCCAGTGCTACATTGACAGAGAATGGGCTGTATAGATTCTCAGTAGAGATGGGGACATCAGTTTGTAAGAACACTTTGGCCCATTGACTCCACAGACTGGGGCTTTCTGGAGGCTCTCATATATCTCAGCCATTGAGCAGGGGGAACTGTAGAACTGGAGGAAACACACTGTTAGGGTTTATACAACAACATGTGGTGGACCCCCACACACATTGGAGAGGGGTCTCTGTTCAGATGTGAAACAGAGAGGGAACAGTTGACCTCCAGCTCCATCATGCATATCACCCATGTGCAATAATAGCCCCACACATGCCGTCATCCCACAAACAACATTCTGTCAGTGCAACATGGTGGTGTCGACAGCATGTTGTGGGGATATTTCTCGTCTGCGTGGACAGGCAAACCAGTTAAGTTTGTTGAAACACAGGCTGCCACTACATAAGGGGCCCTATTTGTGACTAAAGTGTTTTATTCTGCTTGAGCGTTGTGAGTGGGACAGAGGTTCAACCTCCTACATAGCACTGATCCTACACATACATTTCATACTGCTTCAATGGGAAATACATATATATCTTCTGATGGACTAGGCCAGGCCCCAACCTTACTCCACTTACAACACACTGCCATGGGCTTCAGACAGTGGACTGTTGTACCCCAATGAAAGGCGGTTAACTTTCAGGAGTTGCAACAGTTTTGCCCCAAGGACTGTCTGAGAATCCCAGAGGCTGGATGTGGTGGCCTTATGGAGACATTATCTATTTGTTTATAAATATATCCAGTTTTATAGACCACCTTATCCTTCATCAACGTGGTTTAAAGTGAACTAGATTATGTACATTTAGGAAGGTCAGGACGGGATGGGAGGTGATGGAGGGGGATTATGTGCATCTATAAACTAATTACAGTTGAGTCACTAGAGTCTATTGCGTACTGTGTGAGACCAGGCCCATAGCCAGGTCTATGAGCATATACCCCAACAGACTTGCAGCTAGCGGGGCATCAGGAGCTGCCTCAACATCTTCATGACCTTGGATGTCGTATACACATTCACACACCTCTTTTTTTAAATTTAACAGTCATATACTTGCAATTATGGTATTGACAAAGATAGGGATAATTTGCCCCTTCTAAGTCATGGCAATGTTGTGTACTACACATGTTACTATTCCCCAAACATGCCAATGTCAATGATTGTCAGGTGCAAAAACAGGATAAACAGCAATGTGATGTATACGTTTACAGGGTAATTTGGAATTCTGGGTGTCATTCGGGCAGAACGGACTAATAAATATGGCTACATGTTGACAATGTCAGCATATGCATGGGGCCACAGTTTGGCTTTCCAGATAAGATGTGTCAGATAGCTACATCTGATGGATAGTGTGCTGCATTTGGGGGCAAGGCTAATGGTGATAGGTGGTGAGTTCCAGCCTGTGGCTACACCTGCTCAGAGGTGTCGCAGTGTGTTATGGGTCACTATCTGCACATGCAGTATGTTATCTGGTCCTGCTCCTGCCAATGTCAATGGTTGTCAGGTGCAAAAACAGGATAAACAGCAATGTGATGTATTTATTTTTATTTATTTATTTAGCAAGCATTTGTAGCCCGCTCCTTCCAGCGATCAGAAGCGGGTAGGATTACTATTGTGAAACTGCCGAATCAAGGCAGGTACAAATTTTGTTTACAAGTATACATGTATACTTTTACAGGGCACTGTTCATGTCACCATTACCCCTCACCTATAGTCAATCAACAATGTTCTGTACAGCTGATCAGCTCACAGATCTGAGACTAGACTCCCTTTGTGTATGGCATGCCCAGTAGATGATATGTATTGCCTACAATCTGCTATGCATATTTAAAATGGGTGTGGTATGTGTCCCCATGTACTTACTTCTCTTTGGTATTCAGCTTCTGCTTTGAAGAGTCTGGTCAGGTGCCTCCAGGAATGCTTCACCCTAAACAGGTTTTACCAGACCCCAGAAGAGGGAAACAGCCTTCCCTGCCTGCAGCAGATAGGCCTGCCCAGAAGCTCCAGGTTTCCATTGCTGAAGGGGGGCTTTTGGGAACGGGAAGCCATTTTTCCTCATGGTGTTATTGGACCACGTCATGATGTCAGAGTTTGCGGCATCTCCATAGCGTGTTCTATGGCAGCTTTCATCAAGGCACCTTATCGTACAGTGTATGCACCTAAACTCTCATCATGGTGCCTTACATGACGTGGATGGCAAACATGAGTGTAAGGTGCATTATGTGACGGCAAAGTGCATTATAATAGTACACAGATGCCAACATCTATTCCTGACCCTGTGAGGTGTTTGCTTACTTGTCTTATGTACATTTTTCATGTTGGACAGTGTTTTTTATTGTAGTCTCCTGGCGAGTCAGATAATGTCCCACCTGGGGACAGCAATCTCAGGCCGGAGGGACTGGGATTTCTAGTCCTATAGGCACTCCTTGTGGTCTTGGGCAAGCCACTTAACCCTCCATTGCCCATGTTCCCTGTAAGTATTAGCGTATGTGTGTCATATCCTCTCGTGTTAAATGTATCCCCCAATTGACCGCTTTGACCCGGTGAAAAGCGGAATATAAATACAGCTAAATAAATAAATAAAAATAATTCTGTATGTCCCTGGCCTATCGGGCAACAATATCATTATAATGGAGATTACTATGCCTTTTCTTGGGTGAAAATGGAGGCCAATGTGATGTGTCCAGAGTCATGCAGAGTGTCAGTGGGGATTGAGCCCTTGATCTGCTGTGTACTGGGTAGTTGTTCTAACCGCTGACTTGCAGCACCACCTCCACCCTGTCTGTATATGTCTGCAGATATATAAATGTCTGTACATGTCTACATCTCTCTCGTTCTCTCTCTCTCAAAATATATCTATATCTCTAGCTATATCGATATCTATCTATCTATCTTTTTATGGCCTATGTATATGTCTCTCTCTCTCTCTCTTTATATATGTATGAACAGTTCTAAACACACACACACACACACACACACACACACACACACACACACACACACACACACACACACACACACACACACACGTATATACATAGCTCTATACAGATGCTTATTGTGTTGAGGGGTAGCCCAGTGGTTAGGGCAAGTACATAACATACAGAGGATCAAGGATTCACTTCACAGTGACACCCCTCTTGACCCTGACCATATCAGATGACATTATACTCCATTTATTTTATTGAACATTTTTATACCACGTTTTCCACAGGATCAAGTGCAGTTTACAATGTAATAACCATTTGAATAGTACAGATAAAATAGGTAATATTCAGATTACAATGAACTTTGAAAAACTATATACAAAGAAGTGTTAATATTAAACAGTAAACATAGAACAGTAAAACTATGTACAGGCGTAGAGTGAGTCAAGGCTTATGCTATCATGGCAGAAAGCTCGAAATACTGAGAGCTATTTACTGCTTAACTTGCACTCTTGTGTGTGTCTGGTGGTTTGTCTTCAGGTTGTACGCCAGAATCTTGTAGTGAACCATATTGGAGTGTGAAAAGATGTGTTTTTAATTTTTTGCGGATCGTGTAAAGATCATTCAGTTCTCTGAGGTTTTCTGGAAGGTCATTCCAGAGGGTGGGGGCAATGTGAGAGAAAGCTTTATTGCTTGTTGATTTTTTGGATTTTCTGAAGTCTGTCAGGATTGCAAGTTTGTTTTTGTTCCTTTGATTTTGATTGGAAGATTCCTTAGAGACTAGTGTGGTTAGAAATGACGGAGCTATGTTATTGATTATTTTGAATGTTGAGACTAGTATTTTGTAGTATATGCGGCTGTGGATGGGCAGCCAGTGTGATTCAAATAGAATGGGGGTTATATGTTCCAGTGTACTGATATTCAATATTGTTCTGGCAGGTACATTTTGGGCTAGCTGAAGTCTTCTTCGTTTCTGCTTTGTGATGCCCTGAAGTATGGAATTAGCAAAGTCAAAGTGGGGTGTAATGATTGCTTGGATTACTGATACAAAGTCAAGTAGGTAAAGCACACACACACACACACAGAACTTGTAAGACAGGCCTATGTGTGTCTGTGCACGTAATATTGTACTAGACAACGTATCTTCAATTGGGTTTAATAGAGCAATGCAAATGTCAACTCCAAATACAAAAATTGCTCAACTCACTCACGTATTCAGAAAATACTGTATCATTTAGGGAATAGATCTCAGTCTAGTCGGGGAAGGGTCATGTCAGGTGAAAACCTTGAAACTCCAATCCCCTATATTGCATCAAGGACCTAAATTTTCCCTTTGAAAATATAATCTTATGTAATAAATTATTTAAATACAGTCACCATCCATGTATAATTCAGCTGTTTACATAGTCGTGACTCAGTTAACCACATAAATGAATAGCAAAAATTGCTTATCTGTAGAAATACTTTGAGTCAAGACTCAGATCCCAACGCTAATCCTGAGCGCTAATGCGTTTCACCAACCATGCGGTTTCTTCGGGGGAATCCAGCTTTTTATAAACACGCAGCAACTACTCAGCTCTGTAAGTTCTAAATAATGCAAATAAACACAGTCAGTATTTTTCTTACTAAAATTCATTATTTTCAGACAATAATATATTTGAAAAAAACAATTCAGCATATCAGCAGGAGGGATCATACCTCATAGCTCTCATCACGGGCTTGTCATTGCTAAAAAACGCCACGCATGCGTAGTTATCTTGAAAAATCCTGCTTTTATGCGGGTTCTACCTATTAGCCCCTTCGCAGTAGCAACAGCTGTTTTCACTTAACAATTCAACACTACCATTGATGTTCCGCCAGCCATTTCCCACACAAGTAATGCATATACCGCAGCCACTGTTATTAAACGACTGTTACCATTGTATCAAAAAATGTCACGTCTACAGATCACCTGCAATCACATTGATATTACTTTCTTTAGTCGTTCATACCAATTTTCTTATATGCATCTTCAAACACAAACCGTCCAATCGATTTGAGCATTTAAACCACCTGGATAAGTAGACCGTAGCGTGTATACGGGGCCATACTAAATGTGGTAGCTGTAATATTTGCAATGTAACACTGGAATTGACTGAATTTCACTATCAAGGAACAACATATGCCCTGAAAAAACAGACCACCTGCGGATCTACGTATGTAGTGTACGCTATTCAGTGTCCCTGCCAACTGCTGTACATTGGTAAGACTATCCGGTCTCTAAGAATTAGAGTCAATGAACATCACAGTCGGTTGCGCTGTAAGAAAATGGAAGCGCCAATAGTAGCCCATTGCTTAACTTTTTATCATCAATTTGATCAACTCCGTTGCTTCTGTGTAGATCAAGTGACTGCAGGTTTTGCAGGCAAGACAAGAGATCAAAGCCTGTTGATATGTGAACAACGATGGATATACACGCTATGGTCTACTTATCCAGGTGGTTTAAATGCTCAAATCGATTGGACGGTTTAGTACCATTAGTGCGAGCTAATGTGGCTTTTTGGATGCGCTAACGGCACACTTGCTCCTTTAGACCGGTTTAGTAAACATACCCCATAGAAAGAATTAAAAATTTAAATATACTGGTAAGTCTACCTCCTGGAGGAAAGAAAAAGAAAAGTATCAAAGCAATTGTTTAAAACTGGAATAATTATAAGCAAACTTGCAGTGATGTCAGGTATTTATCTTAAACATTCATATTCTACAAGAAAGACCTCTGATCTCTGGAAACCTCAGACTCTAAAGCCTAGCGAACACGGAAAAGATTCTCCAGTTGTTCATGGTGAAAGAGCAAATACTTATTTTGTTAAGACAGAATTTTCTATCTAGATGGATAATTTTAGCAGGAAGTGGTACCCCATGCTAACTGTCTTAGCCTCAACTTAAAAAAACTCGCTATAATGCAACTGGATTTCATTTCTACCATCAGGAAAAAGGCAGATAATCTGACCCCAAAAATTTCAAATAATGTTTAGCAAGAAACATTTGTAACAGTCAATCCAAAACAAGGGGGAACACCAAAGTTGTTCTAATGAGCAGCAGGAAGGAATGAGGCTAGAAATCCTTTGAGACAGGGAACAGGAGAGTCACCGCCTCTTCCCTATAACTCTTGGACGGCTGACAGACTTTTGCACTTGGAGTCAGATAGTTTTGGGAGACTGAGACAATGGAGTCTCTGTTCCCAGTAGCATCCCAGCAGTCCTTTTCTTATCAAAAAAGAGCTCACTTGAGATTTGACAAGACCCAGTGAGCAAAGGGGAAAGGGTTCTTTTAAGCTTAACAAGTTCAGATAACAAAGAAAAAAACACATAGGGGTATGTTTACTAAACCGTCTTAATGTTACCGGTGTTAGTTGCAGTCTTACTGTGATGAATGCCATATAAGGTAGTGGGCGTTCCGGTCTTAAGGTAGCATTTCGGGTTATCGCACGATAAAGTCCGTTATCGCGCGATAGAGGGAGCCGTGGCACGTTAACACGCGTTAGCCTTAATTAGGCTCGCTGACCAGCAAACACAGCAACAGAGGTGTAGCGCAATGGTTAATACATTGACTGCTGATACAGTGATCATGAGTTTGATCCCCCAGTGGGCTCAGTTAAAAGACTGTCTGAGGCAATCCCTTTTCCTGCTTGTAACAGTCAGACACATCCCAACAATTTGCACTGCCAGCCAAAAAAGCCTCACCCCAGTGCCGCAACCTAATGCACCTTTTAGGGCACACCATAAGACACATCATAAAGCACCACGTCATCCAAGGCAGGTCATAATGTGCCCCAGAGGGCGGCAGGAAAGGTTGGCACCCTCCAAGGCAGCATATAAGGTGCCTCATAAGCTGGCCAAACCTAAGGTGCTGCAAAAGATGCCCCAGGGATGCCAAGGTGACACAGGAGATGGTGCCCAGGGGCACAAAGGTGCCCTAAAGTCACAAGCATGAAATGTATGGCTCAAACACAGATGTAACCATAACACTGCACAGAGCACCAAGGAAAGGCAATGAACAAGTGATGGAAGGAAGTAGATGACGGAGCTCATGGACCAGCCAAATCTGCGTGCAGCCCATGTGGCAGCAGGTAAAGTGGACAAACATATCGGGGGCAGCTGTACCGATGTACAGGGTGATGGTAATCTACAGTGCAACAATGACAGTGTGTGGCAGAGGATGGGGATACGTGTCCACCAGAGGAGGTAGAGGTGGCAGGATAAGTGCAATGACAGGAGGACAGAGGAGAGCAGTGCCATGCAGAACAGACACAGGAGAGGCAAGCATGAAGAGCCGCAATGCAGAAAAGTGTGCCAGATATGCACAGATATGACTGTTACACAAATGAAAAGTAGTTGTGTAGGACAGCCATAAAAAAAGGGGAACAGGGAGGAATTGAACTGTTGACCTCTGCTATTAAAGTCATTGCATTAACCATTGTGCTACATCACTATGGGGGTTATCATACCAATGGCTGGCTACACAAAGAGTGCACGTCACCATAAAACTGTCTGCTGTGGCTATCAGGATAGGATAGAACCAACAGTACCCATAATGCAATTCACATGCAGAACAGCAGTCTACATCTGCTCACCAGATGGGGTATGCACCTCTAAGCATGTCAGTTTGGTAGGGGGGAATGACTGTGTGTGTTACTGGCACAGAGTACCCACAGGCCATGCCAATGTGCGTGTTCTGTGCTCACCCTGAGGGTGAGGTGGCGTGGCCAGCACCAGGTCCGCAGTACCCGGGTTGGTTGAGGTGGGTTGTGCTGTGGGTCTCCATCAGTGCCAGTGTGTGACAGGTATTTGTTGCAGACACCCTGAGGAGATCTCTGTGTCCATTTGTAATTACCAGTCATGTCAGGCCCTTGTGGACCATGATACACACAATATAGTGCATATCCATTGTGCTTGCTATGGTCACCTATTTAGGAAGCAGGGGTGTGTTAGGGTTCAAATGGCAACAATGTACTTAGCAAACCATCCTATCTGGGTCAGGGTGTGGGGACATGATCTGCCCCCAACAGACCCATGCTCTCACACTTTGCAAGGGGGGGGGGGCAGTGGAGGTACATGAGGACAGGCTGTGGGACCAGCAACCCCAGTCCTTGTGGCAAACAGACAGCTGCTGAAGATCTGCAGTTGGGACAGGGCCACTGGCAGATATGTAGTAGGCCCTGTCAGCTCAGCTGCCCCCCACTATGTTCTGACATTCACCAGCAGAGGGCAATCAGTGTGCACCTGCTGTACCCTACCCTTCGTTCTATTCATATCAACTGCTTACACCTCCCTTCCCCCTCACAAGCACATCTGCAGGTTACTAGACAGTCAGCCTTCTTCTATGTTGGCCCCTCCCTGTGGAACTCCCTGCCCACTGCCTTACGTTTGGAAGAGTCCTACCCCAAATTCCGTTCTCTCCTGAAAACCCACCTTTTCTCCTCCGCTTTCAACCTTCCCCCCTAATCCCTTGACTCTCCTTTGCCTTTATTTTTGAATCTCACTACCTCCTTTTCCACTCTCTTTATCTTTCCTTGTTTATATTGATTGTATTTCCTTTCTTTCTTTCTTTTTTTTTGAATTGTAAACCGCCCCGATGTAACGGGGGCGGTATATCAAATGTTTAATAAACAATAAACAAGGTGGTGCAGCCATACAGATGCTAATGGCAGACAGTCTGCTAACTAGTACATAGTGCATGTTCCTGAAAGAACTGTTTCCACCCAAAACTGGGATATCTGCACACACAGCATGCAGGTATGTCAGTGATTGGGCCCCCAAAAAACCCCCCATAAATATCACTTGAGAAAAATAGTGTATAGCACTATGGGGGAACCTAGCCATGCCGTGGTCACTGCTCAGTCAGGGTGAGAGTGACCTCCCAGCATGACATGCTGTGGCCACCCTGTACGTGCAGGTGGTGGTCGGGCACTACAATGTCCCAGCCATTGCCCTATACCCTGTGCAGATGCATACTGCCCATGCCACCCTGTCCGGGCCATACCCACAGTACCTTGCTCCTCATTATGCACATTGGCAGACTAACACTGGAAACAGTGCAAGCAATGTGGGCTCAGTAAGGTGTAGGCAGCCACAACACATTGGATAGACAGACACACACTCCCACACCTATGCCAGCATTGTGCAAATATAGAGGTTTGTGGCAGCCCTGGCCGCGACACCAGTCCTGGGCACAGTGCGGGCATTGCTATGGTACGCAATACTGTTAGGGTCACTCCCCGGGGTGGTAAACACTGTCAGAATCAATAACTGAAACACACTCCACAGATATCAGAAAAGTTCCTATGATGAATCTCTATCAACCAATTGTGTTTAACTTAGGAATTTTTATCTGACATTAATCATAGCAACCTTTTGATATATGTGGAACATGTTTCCAAGTTTAGGACCGCTTTGCTAAGGTATGTAGGTGCCAGCACTGGGAGATGCTGCTCTGCGCAGGGCCCAACAGCCTGACTCTCCATGAGGCTTTGGATAGTGAAGCCTGTGAGTGTGGGTGTTTATGCCCCTGTTGGCCGCTGCTCTAGGGCAGAGGTTCCCAACTCCAGTCCTGGTGGGCCAAACACTGTTCAGGTTTTCATGCTGTCCCTAATGAATATGCATGAGATACATTTGCATACAATGGGGGCGGCACATACAAATGCAGCACAGGCATATTTATTAGGGGCAGCATGAAACCTGAATGGTGTTTGGCCCTCCAGGACTGCAGTTGGGAAACTCTGCTCTAGGGATTGCATATGTTTATGGTATCTGTGCTCTGTAGGGTAAAATATAGGCGTTTCAGGCATGTTTATTTTATCTGCAATAAAGGTTCCTTCTTTATTACCACGGTTTAGTACTGGGTAAAATATGGGGACAGGGTTGGCAGGAGCTACAGCTGGGACTTGAACTTGTGACCTTTTGCGCCTGAACACACTGGCTGTGTGTACTGCACCACACTATTGCCACAGGGACAGATCATTCCCTGGGGATACCATGACTGTTCGTCAGACAGACCCTGTCTGTTGCAGTGCACGGCACCCACCTAAACGGGGCTTGGCCATGGTCTGCTGTGGGCAGATGCAACTGCCCCCCCTCCGCCACCAGCACCCCTCCACCACCATGCTGCCGTGCCATTATGCCGGTGGTGCTGGTGGTGTGCAGTCCTAGGTCATCCAGTATGCTGGTAGGTAACTGCCTATGGTGTGGGTTCTCGGGTAGGGGTGCCTACATGGACATGCGTGCTTCCCTCCGGCACTGCCTGCCAATGTTATGTGCCCTTGGAGGTACCTGCTGGGTAATCTCCCCGTAACAATGTGGGACACACACTCGTGTCCATGTTGGACCCTCGTCAGTTGCTGTCTTGCTGCTTTACAATTTCGGCATTCCTATGTGCCACCTAGGCATCTGCCTAGCCCACACTGTGCCCCAGCTGGACCACAGCATGTGCCGCCTGCAGCCCCCTGTATCCCATTTACAGCATCAGTACAGTTTCCCTTGCCTATGTGCCCACTCTGCTGTTGCTGCACATGTGCACGCCATAACAAACCTGCCCAATCTAAATGACAGAAACCCTGATCAGCGCTATTTCAGTGTGGGATCATTCACTTTATAGGGGGACAGAGCATAGACCCTTCCAAATATGATATCTTAATTTATATGCTTTGTCAGTAGTGTTGCTTTATGTTTATCATTACTATCACTATTGGCCAACTTGGTTATTGGGATTTTAGATGTGGTTGTGGTCCTTTTACATGTTTATTTGCCTCTTTGTTCCCTGCACATGTATCACAACTATCACTTTTCTGGGTTTCCCTCCTTTGCTGCACATTACTGACTGAAATGGTTTCTCTTTCCTGCAAATGTGCCTTAACCAAGGGTTTCATTGGCGTTAGTGTTCAGACCCGGATTTCACAGCATTAGTGTGCCTGAAGCCTCTCCCCTCCCACTCTCCACCCATTGACCCCTTCTCTCCGCCCTCTGGGAAGCCTTACTCCACCCTTCAGACCCGGATTTCACAGCGTTAGTGTGCCTTAACGCCGCTACTGCGTTATCGCATGCTAAGTGATGTTATCGCACGATAATGTGACATTATCGCACGATAACGTCACTTATCACGCGATAATACCACCGCTGCGACATTAAGATGGTTTAGTAAACATACCCCATTGAGTAGCTCACTATTAGCAGGTCTGCTCAAATCATCATTTTCTAATTAAATATGTTGTCAAATAAGGGTTGGAAATCTCTCCTGTAAACACATATGAGGTCAATCCAAGGGAAATGTACGCGATAGAGGGCGAAAGGTTGGTGTGCACGGACCAGGAGAAGGACCTTTGTGTGATTATTTCTGACGATCTCAAGGTGGCAAAACAGTGTGACAAGGAAGTGGCAAAAGCCAGGAGGATGTTGGGTTGCATACAAAGAGGAATTACCAGCAGAAAGGAAGAGGTACTAATGCCACTGTACAGGTCGCTGGTGAGGCTTCACTTGGAATATTGCGTTCAGTTTTGGAGACCATATCTTGCAAAGGATATAAAAAGACTGGAAACTGTTCAGAGGAAGGTGACCAAAATGATTTGTAGCCTGCGTCAGAAGCCTTATGAGAAGAGACTTGAAGACCTAAATATGTACACTCTGGAGGAGAGGAGGGACAGGGGAGATATGATTCAGACCTTTAAATACTTAAAGGGGTATGTTTACTAAACTGCGTTAGTGCGATTTGCGTTAGGAGCCGCGGTAGAGACAGAATCCCCAAATAAGGACATGGGCGGTACATCGTTTCCGAGAACGCGCCAAGAACGCGCGTTATAAGGCGCCATAAATGAACGAGCGCTACAGGGAACGTTACCGCGCATTAATCTTAAGAAGGCGTGCAGGCATACAAGCACAGCAACAGAGCTGTAGCACAATGGTTACAACACTGACTGATGGTACAGGGGTCATGGGTTCGATTCCCCAGTGGGCCTAATGTATAAGTCTGGCTGAGGCAGAACCCTTTACATTTAAGTAGCAATTGTTGAGGCATGTGACGTGTATTTTAATTAGTGCTGCCAGCAAACACACCCTCACGGTGGCATAACCTAAGGTGCCGCATAAGGCACTCCATAGGGCACATTATAAAGTGTACTGTCCGCCAAGGCACCCTATAATGTCCCCTATAGGACACCTTATAAGGATGTGAACAAAGCCCTGGCTGGCTGCAGGACTGCACGTCACCACACAAACTGTCTGCTGTGGTTACCAGGATAGGGGTAACCCACCCGTACCCATGATGCACTGCACATGCAAATCAGCAGTCGAGAGATGGGCACAAGATCGGGTATGCACCCCCACAGCACCTCGGCCTTGTAGGGGGAACAGACCATGTGTGGCACTGCCACAGAGTAGCCACAGACAGTCACATTGTGCGGGTACAGTGCCCACCCTGAGGTTGAGATGGGGCGCCCAGCACCGGGTCCACAGCACCTTTCATGGCTGAAACACGCCATGCTGCAGGTCCCCATCAGTGTGTGATAGGTAGGTCAGTTAGACACACCTAGGATACATCTGTGTCCTGCTGTATGTCTCGGTCATGTCTAGTCCCTATGGGCGATGCTTAACCAAGAATAGTGTATATCCTGTGTTGGTGCCATCGTTACCTGCTGTAGGTGAGGGGGGAGGGGGTGTATGGACCCATGGGCAGATTATGTACCACCACACAACCCACCCTCTGGGGCTCAGGGTGGGAAACAGGATCACCCACCAACAGATCCACAGTCTACCTCCCTGCAATGGCAGCAGTAGAGGGGACCAGCAACCCCAGTCCTGCTGGGGAACAGACAGAGCAGTACACATCAATAACGCAATAGCAGACAGACGGCAGGCCTGGAACTGCTCAGCTGCCCCTCACCATTATCTGACATTCTCCAGCAGCAAGCCTCCAGCTGCTGCACCCTGCAAGGTGTTCCAGCAAGACACATACTAGCTGCAGACAGTCCGCCAGCTAGTCCATGGTCCTGGAGGAGATGCATGTACCCAGAACGGGGATGTCAGCATACACACCAAGCAGATAAGTCAGTGATTGGGCCCCAAAAAGAAACCCATAAATATCACATGAGAGAAATGCTATATAGCACTATGGGGGAACCTAGCCATGCCATGGTCACTGCTCAGTCAGGGTGAGAGTGACCTCCCAACAGGACATGCTATGGCCACCTTGTCCGTGCAGGTGGTGGCCAGGCACTACAATGTCCGAGCCATTGCCCTATGCCGTGTGCAGATGCATCCAGGCCAGGCCACCCTATCCAGGCTATTCCCATAGTACCTTGCTCCTCATTATGCACATTGGCAGGCCAATACTGGCAACAGTGCTAGCAGTGTGGGCTGTGGAGGGTGTTGGCAGCCACCACACACTGGATAGACAGACACACACTCCCCACACCTATGCCAGCATTGTGCAACTATAGAGGTGTTGGGCAGCCCAGGCCACCACACAGGTCCTGGGCACAGTGCAGGTATGGCTATGGTACTCAATACTGTAGGAGTCACTCCCCAGGTTGGTAAACACTGTCAGACACAAGACCTGTAGCACACTCCACAGACATCAGAAAGGTTGCTATGATGCAGCTCACTCAGAAAAGTGTACTTAACCTAGGAATTGCTATCTGCCAGTACTCATAGCAACCTTTTGATAGATGTGTACCATATTCCCCGGTTTAGGGTGGCATTACTAAGGTATGCAAGTGCTAGTATTGGGAGATGCACGCAGAGCCCAAAGTCCTGCCTCCCCAGGAGGCTTTGGATAATGGGGCCTGTGGGTACGGGTGTGTCTGCCCCTGTTGGCTGCTGCTTTACGGCAGAGGTTCCCAACTCCAGTCCTGCGGTGCAAAACACTGTTCGGGTTTTCATGCTGTCCCTCATGAATATACATGAGATACATCTGCATACCATGGGGATGGCACATAGAAATGCAGCACAGGCATCTTTATCAGAGGCAGCATGGAACCGGAATGGTGTTTGGCCCTCCAGGACTTCATTTGGGAGGCTCTGCTCTAGGTAATGTGCATGTTTATGGTGTCTGTGCTCTGTAGGGTAAAATGTAGGTGTCTTGGGCATGTTTACGTCATCTGCAATAAAGGTGCTGTCAGTATTAGCACGTTGTAGTAGTGGGTAAAATATGGGGACTGGATTGGTGGGAACCACAGCTGGGACTTGAACCTGTGACCCTCTGCATCTGAATACACTGGTTTTGTGCACTGCACCACCTTGTTGTCACAGAGTCAACACATTCCTTGGTGATACCATGACTGTTCGTCAGACAGGGCCCATCTGTTGCAGTACACAGCACCCACCTACACAGGGCTAGGCCAAGGTCTGCTCTGGGCAGCTGCCACTGCCCCCTCCACCACCAGTATCTCTCAGCCACCATGCTGACATGCCCTTCTGCTGGTGGTGCGCAGTCTCAGGCCATCCAGTGTGCAGGTAGGCGGCTGCCTATGGTGCGGGTTCTGGGGTAGGGGTGCCTGCATAGGTGTCCACGCTTCCCCCCAGCACCGCCTGCCAATGTTCCGTGCCCTTGGGGGTAGCTGTTGGGTACTATCCCCTGTGACACTGTGGGAAACAGTCGTGCCCATGTTGCGCCTTCAGCAGTTGCTGTCTGGCTGCTCTGCTGCTTCAGCATTCGTATGGGCCACCTAGGCATCGCCCTAGTCCGCACTGTGGCCCAACTGCACCACAGCATGTGCCGCCTGCGGCCCTCTGTATCCTCTTCTCCGGAATCTGTCCAGTTGCCATTCCGACATGCCCGCCCTGATGTTGCAGGACATGTGCACGCCATAGGAACCCTGTCCGATGGTGGGGAAAACCCTGAGCAGCGCTATTTCACTGTGGGCTCATTCACCTTGTATGGGGACGGATTATAGACCTTTCCACGATTTATATCTGTTCTATGGAGCTTACTCGTGGGGGGGAGGGGTTGATGTTTCTCATTGATACCACTATTGTCCAGCTTGGTTATGGTTTTTTTCCAGTTTGTTGGGGTCATTTTCAGTGTTTATGTGCCCTTTTGTTCTGTGCACATGTATCACACTTATCACTTTTTTTAGGTTTCCCTGCCTGGGCTGTAGATTGCTGACACTGAAATGGTTTCTCTCCCCTGTAATGTGCATTTAACGGCAGGTTTTCATTCGCGTTGGAATTGAGCTCTTCAGATCAGCGCGTTAGTGTGAAGGGAACCTCTCCCCGCCCACTCTCCGCCCATTAACCCCTTCTCTCCGCCCTCTCTCCTCCTTCTGCGGTGTTTTACCGCGCCGCGGGGCATTACGATCGTTAGCGCATCATAACGCTCGTTATGTAACGTTAACGATCGTAAGCGCAGCATAACGCGCGTTATGCTGCGCTTACGATCATTAACATTACATAACGCGCGTTATGTACGATTACCGCAGTTTAGTAAACATACCCCAAAGAGTATTAATGAACAAACAAACCTCTTCCAAAGACGAGGAAGCTGTAAAAGTAGAGGGCATAACATGAAGCTGCAAGGGGATAAATTGAAAGGCAATGTTAGAAAATACTTTTTCACTGAAAGGGTGGTGGATGCTTGGAATGCCCTCCCGATGGAAGTGGTGGGGGCAAATACAGTGACAGAATTCAAAATGGCATGGGACAGACACAGTGGATCCCTTTACAGCAACAGGATAAGATCAAAATAAACTTAACTATCTAATTTCTCAACAAACAGGGGTGCCCTACACGGAGCAGTGGGTTTCCCCCTAAACAAAGACATGGGGAGGGGTGACCTGCATGGAGCGGCAGGTGCACTTACTCTTCCCACCTTGCCGGGCAGACTAGATGGACCATACTGGTCTTTATCTGCTGTCATTTACTATGTTACTATCTCACTTTAGAAGACTTATTTGCAATTTATAGAAGCATAATCAGGCACATACACATGTAACTGGCATCTTGTGTTAATGGCCGTTTTAGAAATGGCTCATATTACATGTGCATACCCTTCCTTTATGGAAGTTTCAAGAGGACGTGGTTTGGGAATGGTCAGGGTGGGTCAAAAATCTACACATGCATTCCCCATTTCATATAGGGGATACATGTGTGTGCCCAAAATTGTGCAGGTTGGAATTGATAGCTGCTTCGTAGCACGTGTAAGCTTTTAAAAAACGCATATTTCAAACCAGCCCTTTACAAAAAACATGGGCATTTAAACATGCTATAGAGCAGGTATAAGTCCTGTGACTAGTTTGAGACACATTTTTTTACCCCTTATGCCTCTATCTTGTAAAGAATGCATGTACACTTTATGAAATAGGCCTCAAATATGTGCACGTCAACTCTGCAGGAGTTTATGAAATTACCCTCCATAGTTCTAACCTCAAATATGTATCATTATTGCTCCCCAGTCCCGTGAATCCTCAAATTGTTTTTGTTTAAATTTGTGTTTTATTTTTTATTATTGCTTTTATTTCTGTACACCTCATTGAGAAACTGGTGGCTGGGATTGTAGTCTATAAATTTGTGAAGAAAGAAATACATTCTAGTAATCCTTCAAAGTTACTAATACACAAACTGTCACTCTAAAACTATTTGCGCTAAACTCAAGAAAGTAAAATAAAAAAAAAATCATCAAAGGATCTAAAATCAAGATTTTAGAATGGCAGCATTTCACACTCTCCTTTTCTGTTGGATAAAGTGGAGCAGTTTCCGAACAGAACATCTGATCTAAAAATAATAGTGTATAGGCACCTCTGGCTAACCTTGTTTCTGGAGACTAAAATGAGCCCTCACTTGAATTCCTAGCTGCCTTCTCTCTCCTAGCCTCTCCAACTATTCAGCAACAGTTTGAATTCAGCTGGTTGCTTCTGCTCAGGTTCTCTGTGGCAACGGAGATTTGAAAGAGCTATGATCCTTTAACCTGGCATAAATCTTCCCCTGCGCAAATTTTGAGCCTGCATACTGACTTCCAATCTCTGGTTCATTTTCATTTATCCACTGTCATAAATGTATCTTGTGCAACTTGCCAACCTATCATAAATGCGCCCTGTGCAACTTGCAAACCTGGTGCCGCCCCATCACCCCATGCCAAACAGCTAGCCATCTTACCTCACCTCTCATTGTCCAGCCGGCTTTCCCCTCGTGCTGCCTGCCCAGCTTACTCTTGTCCTGCCGCCGATTTTCCTATACTCTTGGAGATGGTGGTGGTAGATGTCCTCTAATTTAAAAAAAAAACGTGAGTCTTTCCAACTCCATGCTTTCAAGACTGATCTGATGTATGCTCATGTCAGAAGAGGGAGGGACCAAACCAGCCATGCAAGCGCGGAGTTGCAAAGACCTGCTTTTTTTTTTTTTTTTTTTTTAAATCGGAGGAGGTCCGCTACTGCCACTTTCAAGAGAACAGGAAAAGCAGTGGCGGAGCAAGGATAGAATAGGCAGACAATGAAGAGAGGAGCCCCAAATGTGTCCCTATTATTATGTGTCCTGTGTGGCTGTACCACTCGCACAGGCCTAGGTATGGCACTGACTGTCAGGCCTCTGAAAGGATCAGCAGCCCATATAGAAGTTAAAGAAATAAAATCCTTAGCCTTGACAGTTCAAGTATCACAGATAGAGGCCGATATGCAGAGCTGCTGATACTAAAACCCTAGAGAGATCAGCCGTGGCATTTAAATACCCTCTGGATATTCAGTAGCAGTATCTGGATGATGTGCATCGGTGATGCTGAGGGTTAAGCTATCAATAGTTTAACTACTGGCAGGGTCTCCCAAGATGAACAGGTCTCAACTGAGGTGCCAGACCGAAACAAACCACCCATTTGGGCAGCAGCAGAATGGGACAGTGTTGGTGGTGGAGGATCACATTTCTGTGACAACAGCAACAACACTAAACTTAAACGACACAGAAGAAAGACCTGGCAATCTACTTCTGTATCTTGCCATGAAAACCAGTGGATAATCACAACAAAACAAATTGCACTATAGTGCTGGAAGATGAAACCTCCAGGTTGGAAGGCTCAACTGGCTACTGGGGAGGAGCTGAAGACTTTTCAGAGTAAAGCCAGCATTGGAACAGAGCCCTAGAGACGTCTGACTACTGATGTAGTTGCGCATGAAATTAAAGTCAGAAGCTGCAAAGATGCCTTACATATTGGGACGTGGAACGTATGAAGCATGAACTGAGGGAAGTTGGAGGTGGTCAAGAATGAAATGGAACGTGTACAACTTGATCTGTTGGGAGTCAGCAAACTGAAATGGACTGGCATCGGGCACTTTGTATCTGATGATCACATGGTCTACTATGCTGGAAATGAAAGACAAAGAAGAAATGGTGTTGCATTTATAATCAAGAAGAAACTTGCAAGAATTGTAATGAGATACAGTGCTTAATTTCTATTTGTGTATGAGGAATGCCTATCAACACAACAATAATTCAAATATATGCCTTAACAGCAGCTGAAGAGGATGAAGTTGATGAGTTCTATGAACTAGTACAAAATTGACAGAACATCCTGATAGTCATGGGTGATTGGAACGCAAAAGTTGGCAACAAAGAAGAAGGCAAAGTGGTTGGAAAATATGGACTTGGCAACAGACATGAAGCTGGAGAAAGACTGATAGAATTATTTAAGACCAACGATCTATTCATCTCAAACACATTCTTTCAGCAACACAAGTTGTGACTGTACAAATGGACTTCACCCAATGGATTGTACAAAAATCAAATTGACTGCATCTGTGGAAATCAACAATGGAAAAGCTCTATAACATCAACAAAGATAAAACCTGGAGCTGACTGTGGTACAGGTCACCAACTACTAGTATGCAAACTCAAGCTAAAGTTGAAAAAGAGCAAGCCACTCATGAATGTAGCAAAATATGACCTTGAGAATATACCACTGGAATTTAAAGAATGCCTGCAAAATCAATTTGCTGCTTTAGATACAAATGACAGAGCTCCAGATGAGTTATGGGATGACATCAAGAAGGTTATGTTGGAAGAAAGCGAGAAGTCTCTACAAAAGGTGAAAAAGCAAAAGCAGCCAAAATGGATGACCAAAGAAACTCTGAAAATTGCCCAGAAATGCAAAGAAGCTAAAGCCAGAGGAGAAAGATAAGCAAACCATTTCCAACATGCAGCAAGACAAGACAAAGAAAAGTACTACAATGATGCATACAAGGCAACAGAACTAGAAACTATTAGAGGAAAAACAAGATCCGCTTTACTAAAGCTACGAGAGTTAAAGAAAAAATTCCAGCCTCGAAATGGAATGTTACAAAATGCTCAAGGATCTATGTTGAAAGATGTTGAGAAGATCAAGAAAAGGTGGAAAGAATATACAGAGTTTTTATATGAGAAAGATCAAGAGGACCAACAGCCGTTTCAACCTGTACCTTATGATCTGGAACCATTGGTGATGAAAGAAGAAGTCAAAGCAGCATTGAAAGCCTTATCAAAGAACAAAGCGCCTGGCATTGATGGCATTCCCATAGAAGAATTACAGCAATCTGATGTAGCTGTTATCATACATATACGGCTCTGCCAGGAAATTTGGAAGACAACATGATGGCCAACTGACTGGAAAAGATCTGCGTTTATACTAATATTAAAGGAAGGTGATCCAACTGACTGTGGAAATTATTGCACAATCACTCTGATCCCACATGCCAGCAAGATTCTACTGAAGATTATTTATCAGAGACTACAATCATACCTGGAACGAGAACTACCTGAAGTGCAAGCAGGGTTCAGGAAAGGGTGAGGAACGAGAGATATCTTCGCGGATGTGAGATGGATCCTTCAAAAGACTAAAGAATACCAAAAGTATATCTATTTGTACTTTATTGACTACAGCAAGACTTTTGACTGTATAAACCGTGAGAAACTCTGGGCCACATTAAGAAGCATGGGTATACCAGAACACCTGTTTGTTCTCTTGTACAACCTTTACATTGATCAAGAATCAAAAGTTTGAATGCAACAGGGAGAAACAGAATGGTTTAAAATCAGCAAAGGTGTATGACAAGGCTGCATACTTTCTCCCTACCTATGCAGAACAAATCTTCAGAGAAGCAGGATTGTATGAAGACAGAAGACAACAGAGGTGTGAAGATTGGTGGAAGACTCATCAACAACCTTTGCTATGCTGATGATACCACATTACTGGCTGAAAGTGAAGATTATCTCAAACATTTGCTTCTCAAAATCAAGGAACATAGGTGTATGTTTACTAAACTGCGGTAATGTTACCGTCGTTAATTTCCCCGGTAATGTTACAGATGCCCATATAAAGGAGTGGGTAGTGCATAGTTAAAGCAAGCCATGTCAGGTAATGTGCATTATAAGGCACCTAATGCGCGGTACGGTGCGCCATGGACCCACCACGCTTGAACATCACAGCTGATGGGAAGCAGCAACGCATCCAAAGGGTTACAATCTAAGGCGCGCAGACAGTAGAAGGCGCGCTGATGGATGTGCAGAGATGGTGCCCCATGAGAAACAGAGCTGTAGGTGTAAGACCATAGATCACAGGCAGCTGATATCACAGTCTGCAATGGGGATGTGAGCCACAATTAACATATGCACACACACTATGTAATGGTGCGGAGTGAACACAGCATGCAGAGGAGTAAACAACGGTAATGGAAAGGGCGCCAGGGGTCAGTCTGAAGGGCCAGCTGTGTGAATGGTGTGTGTATCAGGGCAAAATGGGCAAGGAATCCAAAAAGGAGTAAGAGTGAATCAAACCAGTACACTGAAGAGCCCAAACACAGCTCAATGACACCAATACCAAACCACTGAGCCACCTACCTACCCAGACAACCCAAAGAAAGGGAGCATATGTAACAGCTAGCATGTGTAACAGCTAGCATGTGATGGATAGGCTGCATGGAGTGGACACTGCAGTGTACAGTGAACAGAAGAAAGGGTGTGTAGAGAAGGGACGAAGCCGGAGCCATTGTATGGTAAGGAGAGCAGAACAAATGAAAAGAAAAGAAAAGGAACCTGTGGGACCCAAACCTACAACCTATGTTGGCTCCACGCACATCTGCAACCACTATCCCAAACAACCACAACAAGCACAATGCAAATATGTTTCACCAAGTGGCCATCATGCCTGCTAGATTAGCACGCAGTAGTGTGGCATATGCGTGTTGCGTCTTACACGCATTGCGGAGAACGTACATAGCAGGGCATCTGACGCGCAGCACGCACAAGAACGTGCATGACATTACAGACCTTCCTACGTGCCTTATCAGATACATCTAAGCGCCTTAGAATATGTGGTCGGATTATGGTGCATAATAATGCACATCCCAAAGAGACGTCACACGCAGTATTATGAGCACTGCACATCTTCAGCGCTGCAACACACATTCACCGCAACACACGTACACCGCAGTACTGTGCACTACAGTCGACTACCTGTCCATTTCCCTTCCTCTGTGCTCCCACCAGTTCTAGGACTACAGCTGTTCCTCAGCCCCCAACCATGGTCTGACATTCACCAGCAGCAGGCACAGTCAGACTGTACCTGCTGCACCATGCCAGGTGTTCCAGCCATGCACGAACTAACTATGGACACTCCACTAGCCAGTCTATCTTGCATGTTCAAGTAGAACCATGCACACCCAGACCTGGGTTGTATGACACAGGCACCTGCCCCAGAACAGGGGGCACACATATATCACCTGAAACAGATGCTGTGTAGCACTATGTGGCAACATAGCTGTGCTATGGTCACTGTTAGGTAAGTGTGAGAGTGCCCTAACAGCAAGACATGCTGTGGCCACCTTGTCCATGCAGGTGGTGGTTGGGCACTACAATGTCCCAGCCATTGCCCTACCTGGGTATAATACTTGACCAGCGCCTTGACATGCATGCCCAGATAAGTAATACCGTTAAGGCAATCTACCACAAAGTTTGTGTCCTACAACAGTTGAAACGGATTCTGGAACCGAACGACTTCAGAACTGTCTTTCAAGCTCTCATACTGCCTCATTTTGATTACGCCAACTCCACCCTTTTTGGCCTCCCCAAGAGCTCGCTTAAACCCCTCCAACTTGCGATGAACACTGCAGCCAGAACCCTCTACGGAGCATCAAGAGCAGACCATATTACCCACATCTTAAAGGATTTGCACTGGCTCCCTGTCCAGCTCAGAATCACCTTCAAGGCACTAACAATTACATTCAAAGCAGTTAACAGATGCACATTCACCTCACTCTCAGACCTCTTACACCCCCCCCCCCCAACAGAGCGAGACGATCAATAGCCTGCAACACTTTACTTCTACCAAAGACCATCAGCAAATGCTCAAAGACAACGAGTAACCGTGCTTTTTCTCTTTATACACCTTCCTGTTGGAACTCCCTCCCTGCAGATATCCGTGCCATAACCAACCTCCCCCAATTCATGAAGGCAATCAAACACCATCTCTTCTTACAACACTTCTCCACTCTTGACAATATCACCTAACCCTTTTATCCTGAGCCATTGCGACTCCCACAAAGGAATGTACCCTATGCCCTAATCACTGTATTTAAATTTCCCCCACGTCAATCTTCCCCTAAAGACAGACATGCCAATCTTTATTCTAATTTGTACATATTGTAGATAGTTCTCCCCGTTCTCCATGTTTTATTTCCCTGTTCTCTGTAAATGTCAATGTTAGACTGTTACACATTGTACATCTTTGGTTATATGTAAACCGCGCTGATGATAAATAGTGCGGTATAGAAGAAATTGCAAATAAATAAATACACCCTCTGCAGATGCATCCTGCCCAGTCCATACCCACAATACCTTGCTCCTCATTATGCACATTTGCAGGCTAACGCTGGTAATAGTGGGACATAGTGGGCCCAGTGAGGTGTATTTATTTTATTTTTATTATTTATTTACATTCTCTTATATACCACGCTATTCAGCATCAGTGCGGTTTACATTGAACAAACTGAAATTACATTGAACAGGGCATTATAACTTGGAGATAACTATTTTACAGGGAACATGGGCTATGGAGGGTTAAGTGGCTTGCCCAAGACCACAAGGAGCACCTGTGGGACTAGAAACCCCAGTCCTTCTGGCCCAAGGTTGCTGTCCTCTAGTGGGATTTGAACCCCTGACCTTCCAGCCTGAAGTACCTTGCCCCAACCACTAGGCCACTTCTCCACTCAAGGCAGCTCCACTAGGCAGCCACAAAACAATGGATAGACATACACAAACACACACACACACACACACACACACCTACTGCAGCATTGTGCAAAGATAGGGGTGGGTGGCAGCCCTGCCTGCCACACTGGTCCTGATCACAGTGCCGACATTGCCAGACTGTGCAGTTAGTGCTAGTGCTCTGGTGGTGACTGCGACTCTGTGCCAGACCCAACAGCCCGACTCTGCATGGAGCTTTGGCTAGTGGAGACTGTGTGAGTGGGTGTTTGTACCCCTGTTGGCCGCTGCTTTGGGGATTGCACATGTTGATGTTGTATCTGCATTGTAGGGTAAAATATAGGGACATGCTCTGCAGGATCCAAATCTGGGAACTGAACCTGTGACCCTCTACTCTGGGACACACTGGCTGTGTGTACTACACCACACTGTTGCCACAGAAGCATGGCAGTCCCTGGGGCTACTTTTACTTCTCCTCAGCCAGACCTTTTCTGTTGCACTGCACTCCACATACTGGTACAGGGCATGGCCTAGGTGCACTTCAGGCAGGTGCCACTGCCCCCTCCAGCACCAACACACAACCCCCTGCCATGCTGCCTGGCCATATGCTGTTGGTGCTGGTAGTGCGCAGTACCAGGCCATCCACTGTGCAGGTAGGCGGTCAACTAGGGAGCGGGGTCTGGGGTGGGGAGGCATACATGGACATACACACATCCCCCCCATCAGCGCCTACCAATATTATGTCCCTTCCACATGGAGGGGGGGGGAGATGGCTGGGGGGATGTCAGGTCAGTGCCCTAGCAACTATTGGCTAGGGTGGACCAGGTAGATGTAGGTGGATTGTGTAGTGACAGCCAACTGTGGACAAGCTAGGGCATGCACCTCAGGTACGGTGTACCCAGCTTGGCCTATTGGGTGTATATATGTTTCAGTCAACGTGTGGTCACACCCTGCACTGCCTTACTAGGGGCTGCAGTAAAGGGTGTTCAGTTAGCTGGGTTTAAGAACTGTTTGGGATGCATCCTGGGGAAGGTATGTGGGACCCTTGTTAGAGTGGTCCCCAGCTGTGCACTGATTGCCCTATTACAGGCATAGTGGTACCTGTGTGACCTTTGGGGTACTTTCTGGGTTATGTCCCCTGGATAGGACACTGTGGAACACCGACTACTGGGCATGTTTGGCCTTGGTCAGCTGTTGTCTTGCTGATTTCCAGTTTCTATGTTCCTATGTGCCACCTAGGCGATGGTCTAGTCCAAAACCACAGGAGAAGAAGGTATCCGCAGGAGACAAGCCAAACCAAAAGCGGAACACCAAGGACCAGGCCTACACGCAGAAGTAGTATTATGCAGAAACTCTTTATTAAAGGACCCAACTTTATAAGTTTCGGCCTGAGGCCTTCATCAGGGGTCTAAAAACCAAACATATAAATAAACATAACCATAATAAATAAATAATTACATAAAAATGGCAAAAAATCAATTACATAGTAAAATAATAAAATAATATCAAAACCATGGAGAGAACATTACCAAATTACCACATAGAAGGCGTGTGTACCACGCCCATGCGGTAGAGTAGCCACTTTTCCAAATCTAAAAATAAAAGCGTAAAGGTTACGCAAAGCCATGGTTAAAATTGCATCAAACAATTATAACAACAATAATAGATAAGAGAAAGAATATATAATTATAAAGTTGGGTCCTTTAATAAAGAGTTTCTGCATAATACTACTTCTGCGTGTAGGCCTGGTCCTTGGTGTTCCGCTTTTGGTTTGGCTTGTCTCCTGCGGATACCTTCTTCTCCTGTGGTTTTCGACTTCTTCAGTTGAAGTTCTCCATGGCCTACACGCAATGGGATAACGTCTTCAGTTACTCTGAGGATCATTTGAACCATCTCCTTAAGGAACCTCCCCTGGTAGACGATGAATCTGAGGATACCAGTCTTGCTGATCGCTGGATTGATTTAATTCGCACTAAAAAAGCAGCTATCCAATATGAACTACACTATGCAAGTATGCTACAGTATTGTAGGGTCAAACGGATCCCGAGAGGTTTGAGGATGACCAGAGAACCGAATATGTTTTGAGACGACAAACCCTTTATGGATAGGTGGTGTGCCATCTTGAACAAATGCTCTCTTGACCTTATGGTCCTGCTAGCTGAAACAGCTAAGAAGAAGGCCGAAAAAATTCGTACAGAGGCTGAGAGGAAAATGGACTTCTTGAAATCTGAAGACAGACATTTTGAAAGATTAATTGGAGATTACAATAAGAAACTAGAAGAGTACCGCAAAGAGATAAAAAGGATGAAACTTGACAAACATAAACGCGATGAACTTGATTATAAAAATGATAATGTATATTTATGGCTGAAACCTCGGGCCCTCTTTAATGGCCAACGTCAAGTTAGCTTTAAGGATGCTAATTCTAGTAACCGTAATAATGACAAATTTAGACGATATGACCACTCTCACAATAATCAATATCATAGATATGAGAGAAGTACTAATCAGAATGGTCATTACTCTAAAAGATCCGAACCTTCTACTTATAGATTTGATGATTCTAGTATTTCTAAAAAGCGAGACTCTCCTGCGAGTAGATATGTTGACATACAAGAAAGGAACAAAAAACGTATACGGAGTGAGTCAGAAGAACTTTTCGCCACTCCTGTCTCTACTCCTCTTCCCAATTCCCCCAGCACATCTAGGGATTTTTTATTCGAGGATTTGTGGGAAAAAGAATCGGCGCAACGCAAGCCCAAAAAGTCACTTCCTCCTTGGTTAGAATTCAGAGGGAGGGGAAGGGGCAGAGGCTATACATCTCGACCACCGCAAAATCACCCCCACGAGTTCCAATGAATCAGGAAGCTCTAACAGACATACGGAGTTCGATACAATTTGATTTACCTGTTATTAACTTGTCTCATGTTACCCTTATACAAATTGAATTGGATCTTTTACAAAAAGGCCTGTCCTTTGTCCCTACAGCACGTTATGACGCATTTCAGACACGTGTAGATCTTCACAAATTTTCTTGCAAATTACAAATTAAATTTTTTTTTTCAGAAAAGCCTTGTTCCTCAATAGACCCCTCTGTGGTGTGCGCCAAATCCCGTTGGTATCCTCCTGGCCCGGTCGATCCTGCTAACCATACTTATATGAAGTGTGTTTTAAGGGATATAGAACATATGTAAAAGAAATCCATGTGTAGATATTCCAATCTCACATGACAGGAAAGAGCTGCCATTTCTAATTTGACAAACGCTCAGATATTATTATTAAGCCAGCCGACAAGGGGGGTGGCATCGTGATTTTAGATCGCACGTATTACATTCAAGAACTGTCTAGTCAACTTGATGACAGAGACTTTTATCAAGTTCTGCCTTGTGATCCCACATCCTCTCTCAAATTAGAAATTGATTCCCTTTTGCTATATGGATTACAAGCTGGTTTTCTGACTTCACGAGAGTATGCCTTTTTGGAGGTTAAACATCCAGTCATTCCGACAATATACACAATCCCTAAAATTCATAAGTCCCTCACTGCCCCTCCAGGGCGCCCTATTGTCTCTGGTATTGGTTCTGTTTTGGAACCTCTTTCAAAATTTATTGATGTTTTTTTGCGTCCTTTTGTTCCTCGCATTGCCTCCTTTGTTAGGGATGCCACTGATGTGATTTCCTTTTTAGACACCTTCAATACCGACATCTCTTCTATTACCCTAGTGACGTTGGACATCGAGTCATTGTATACAAACATACCACAGAGAGAGGCTTTGTTGGTTCTCACTAAATATTTGGATTCACGGCCTTTACCTGTCCGTACACCTACCCATTTTTTAATTGAGTTGGCTCAGATTGCCTTGACACACAATTACTTTCTCTTTAACGGGACTTTTTATCAACAGATTAAAGGCACGGCCATGGGCGCATCAATGGCACCAGATATAGCCAACCTATATGTGGCCGAATTTGAGGCAACTTATCTTGTGGATTGCCCTTTTTCTCCCTCGATTTTATCTTGGAAGAGATACATTGACGATATTTTAATTTTATGGCGTGGTACACACGGTCAGCTTCTTGAGTTTTATGATTGGCTTAACACTCTTGATTTTAATCTGAAATTCAAAATGCAATCCAGTACCACGGACTTACCATTCCTGGATATACTTATCCGAAAATCCACTTCCGGGTTCAAAACTACCATTTTTCGAAAACCTACTGATAAAAATAAATTACTGCGGTTCGATAGTTTTCACAACAGCCATATTAAAATTAATTTGCCTGTTTCACGGTTTTTACGTCTACGTAGACTGTGTACGGATTATGATGATTTTTTTAAGTAAATCTACTGATATGGCAGCTCGTTTTAAAGCCAGAGGCTATCCTTTAGAGTGCATTACTAAAGGTTTCCATCGTGCCTGCTCCTCTAACAGACGTAATTTATTTTTGCCTAAAGATAGATCTCAAGTGTTCTCAAGTTTTCACACTTCTCATGGAAGATACGTAAAATTCTTAGGGCTCACTGGCACATTCTCCAAACCAGTCTCTGTTTCTCCAATCAGCATCTTGTCATTGCTCACAATAGAGGATGTAACTTGGCTGATAAGTTAGTCTCCTCATATATGCCCCCCCTGTCCAAATCCTGTTGCTCAAGATAAAGGACACTTTAGATGTAATGGATGTTCTGTTTGTAAACACACCATTGTACTATCTGTTTTTTCACATCCTCTTACTCATGCACAATATTGGCTCCAGACTAGAACTGACTGCAACTCCACACATGTAGTGTATGTCATTATTTGCCCTTGTCCTCTCCTTTACGTCGGCAAGACCATTCGACCAGTTAAGATACGTATCCAGGAACACAAAAGCTGTATAAAAAGAAAAATCCTCACAGCTCCTTTAGTTGAGCATTGGTCTGCATTCCAACACACCCTGGATGATCTTAAGTTTTTTGTTGTGAAACAAATTCCGAAACCCCCTCGAGGCGGGGATCGTGATCGTCGGTTAACTCAAGAGGAACAGGGTTATATCTTTTTATTTAATACAGTGGTTCCGCAAGGTCTAAATAAAGAGATTGAATATTACCACTTTTTATGATCCTATGAGTGTCTCTCCCTTGTTATTTCCATTTTTAAACTTCCATTTTTTATTTTCAATTTTTAAGTTTTTCTTCTATCCATGTTTCTTAACACATTCCTTACTATATTTTTATCATTCTTTTTGTGTCACACTGATGCTCTTTTGCTTTTTAATGTCTCTACTGCTTATATGTAGCACAGATGTATCAGTATGCTTACTATTACATCCCTTTGCTGTTCTCAATACCAAGCTATACCCTTAAGCTTTTTTCCTCCCCCTCCCTTTTCCCCCCTTCCCTTTCCCTTCCCTCCCTTCCCCCTTCCTCCCTTCCCTTCCCTTCCCCCCCCTTCCTTCCCCCTCCCCCCTTCTGATATAATGTGCTCTCTCACGAATTACGCAAGCTCTCTGCTCTGTATGCAAACATGCCATTTACTATAATTTTTATACATTCCTGTACAAGCCTACAGTATGGGCTTTAGCAATTTAATGTCTTTTCAATCAATATTCTCACTGTTTTAAAAGGCTTATTTACACTTCTTTTTGTACAAAGCACATTTGCATTTCCAAAGCTCTGTAGTTGTCCTTTAAATAGGTACGTCTTTCTAAGCTTTTTTGCCACCATTTAATTGCTGTATAATGGTGACATACAACGTATATTTTAATGTTGTTTTTATACTTTGTATATGTTTTTTTTGAGTAGTGCTCCAAGATAATTCTTCTTTTATCTATTGCACCATGGCAGTTCCTTGCCTGTCTATCAAAGTCTATTTATAGTGGGAGGAGCCATTTGCCGTTAAAGTATGTTGTATAATGGCGACATACAACGTATATTTTGATGTTGTTTTTATACTTTGTATGTGTTATTCTTTGAGTAGTGCTCCAAGATAATTCTTCCTTTATTTAGTGCACCATGGCAGTTCTTTGCCTGTCTATCAAAGTCCATTTTATAGTGGGAGGAGCCATCTGCCGTTAAAATATGCTGTCTGTGCTCCTGCGCAGCGTTTTCCCGCCTTTGCCAGTCTTCGCAGGTACAGCGTTTTAAATCTCATTTTGGCTTTTTGTAGTTATAAGGTTTTATGTTCCTTTTTGGTCAAATCTTTTTTGTTTTTACACATATAGTATTTATGTTTTTATTGGCTCTACAGCATTTTTTAGCAGATGGCTTTATTTCCCTTGCCTTACAGTTCTTTCAGTGATACAATTTATTATATTCCATTCATTCGATCCGGTCTTCTGGATGGCCTTTGTTTTTATAATTTATTTGATTTTAGTATGATATACTATGTAATTTCCCTCTTGCAAGGTATCTTAAAGAGCGTGAGGCATGAGGGGTCATGAGGTTACCCCGCTAGTGGACGGTTCGCTAATTATACGTGGCCCCTACTGGCGGTCCCCCTCCGCCTCAGGCTGTCTAGTGCGATCACCGCTTATCTGATGTGTTGCACCATAAGTTATCTATATTGTTTAGAGTCACTTTCAATATCACTTTTAATATGATTTTTAAGGTGGTTTGGAAAAGCAGTATCAAATGTACATTATCAGTTTACTGGATCGCTCTCTCCCCCCCCTCTTTTGCAACTACATGATTCCATTGGTTTTAGGTTTGATTTTCAACGGATATAAATCATACTCTCTTTTTTGTATGGGTAATTAGAGAGCGTATGGTATGGGAGGTCGTGGTGTCTCCCCGCTAGTGGATGCTTCACTGCAATTATATGTGGCCTCCCCCTCTGACTCCTTTGCCCTTAGCTTTTCTATTGCAATCACCGTTTATTTAATGTCTAATACTATAAGTGATGTATATTGATTAGAACTGTTTCAAATATGGTTTTTAAGTTGGGATGTACTGTTTTGGAATAGCAGCATTAAATGACACATCTTTGTATGTTTCTGTTTTTGGTGCTTTTTAATACATGTACATGCTCGATCTTGTTTTTCAAGTTAAGTGCACTATATTGACATTTTTTAACTACATTCTTTACTTATTTACTTTTTAATGTTAATGGTTTAGACAGTCACACATCATTTTCAATGTATATACATATCTGTAGTGTTCTTCTTTTTTACATCTTTTTTACAGTGGAGGAGTGGCCTAGTGGTTGGGGCAAGGTACTTCAGACCAGAAGGTTGGGGGTTCAAATCCCACTAGAGGACAGCAACCTCGGGCCGGAAGGACTGGGGTTTCTAGTCCCACAGGTGCTCCTTGTGGTCTTGGGCAAGCCACTTAACCCTCCATAGCCCATGTTCCCTGTAAAAAAAAATAGTTATCTCCAAGTTATAATGCCCTGTTCAATGTAATTTCAGTTTGTTCAATGTAAACCGCACTGATGCAGAATAGCACAGTATATAAGAGAATGTAAATAAATATATAAAACATCATTTGCTGTACATTTCCATTGCTTTTTTTGTAAATACTATTTTAAACCTGTCCTCTTATCATTATTTATTATTGCAATCAACTGATGTATGTTTTTTAACAATTCATATTATATATTCTTTCTCTTATCTATTATTGTTGTTATAATTGTTTGATGCAATTTTAACCATGGTTTTGCGTAACCTTTATGCTTTTATTTTTAGATTGGGAAAAGTGGCTACTCTACCGCATGGGCGTGGTACACACACCTTCTATGTGGTAATTTGGTAATGCTCTCTCCATGGTTTTGATATTATTTTATTATTTTACTATGTAATTGATTTTTTGCCATTTTTATGTAATTATTTATTTATTATGGTTATGTTTATTTATATGTTTGGTTTTTAGACCCCTGATGAAGGCCTCAGGCTGAAACTTATAAAGTTGGGTCCTTTAATAAAGAATTTCTGCATAATACTACTTCTGCGTGTAGGCCTGGTCCTTGATGGTCTAGTCCACCCTGTCCCCCAGCTGCCCCCACTACATGTCCCACCTGCAGCCCCCTATGCCCCATTTGCACCATCGCCTTAGTGGCCTTTCATACTTGGGCACTATGCTGTTGCTGCAAATGGATCACTACTATCACTTTTCTTGGGCTCCCTGCCTATGTTGTACATTGCTGATGCTTAAGTGGTTTAACCCTCCTGCAAATGTGCATCTAACGACAGGTTTTTAGTCCTGGTAATGTTCAGCCCTTCAGTTCCCTGCGTTAGTGTTGCAGGAGCCTCTCCCCGCTCATTCCCCACCCATTGACCCCTTCTCTCCGCCCTCTCTCCACCCTCTGCGGGACTTACTGCGGACAGTGACATTAACGAGCGTTGGGTACCCTTAACGCATGTTAACGTTACTTAACGCACGTTAACGTAGCCGCTGCTACGTTACTGTGGTTTAGTAAACATACCCCATAGTCTTAAAATGGGCCTGCACCTTAATGCAAAGAAGACAAAGATCATAACAACTGGCAAAATCAATAAATTCATTGTTGATGGAGAAGAAATTGAAATAGTGGACAACTTTAACCTACTTGGATCAACTATCAATAAAAAAGCAACATGCGGTCAAGAAATCTGACAAAGCAATGCTCTTGGCAGAATGGTTATGAAGGACCTAGACAAGATTCTCAAGAACAGAGATGTCTCTCTCTCCATACAAAGATTTGACTGGTTCAAGCCCTAGCATTTTCAATAACGTCACATGGATGCGAAAGTTGGACAGTGAAAAAGAAAATTGAATTATGGTGCTGGCAATGAATATTGTGTATACCATGGACTGTCCAAAGAACAAACCAATCAGTAGTAGAGGAGATCAAACCTAAGCTTTCTTTAGAAGCTCAGATGACAAGACTTCGACTTTCATACTTTGGACACATCATGTGAAGAAAGAGATCATTAGAGAAAAACATCATGCTTGGCAAGGTAGAAGGTCAACGCAAAAGAGGAAGGCCAGCAATGAGATGGATTGATACAATAACAGCAACTACGGGTGCCAGTCTATCAACAATGAGCCGCCTGAATGAAGACCGAACACAATTTAGGACAACTATCCAAAGGGTCACCATGAGTTGACATAACTCGATGACACTTAAGAACAACAACATCTAGATGAGATAATTGCCACCATTATTCAGGTAGTGGCAAATTTCAGCTGCTGGGATTTTCACTGTGGTGACTGCTTTAGTGTGCTTAGTGCTGAACTTAGGGCCTGATAACTGTTACTGTATTTTAGTAAACATGCCTCTTAGGGGTATGTTTACTAAACTGTCTTAACGTGCGCCCGGCGTTAGTGTGCAGGATGCCATAAAAGGAGTGGGCGTTTCGGTCTTAAAGTAGCAAAATGGGATTATCGTGCGATAACATGCGCTGCGCACATTATCGGGCGAGACACCGCTAAGCACGTTAACGCGCAGTAATCTTAAGTAGGCGCGCAGACATACAAGCAAAAAGACAGAGGTGTAGCACATTGGTTAATACACTGACTGATGATACAGGGGTTATGAATTCAATCCCCAGGATACCTAATCCATAAGGCTGGCTGAGACATTAGCTTTTACGTGTAAGTATTGATTTTTGAGGCATTTTATTTGTAGTTTAATTAATGCTGCCAGCAAACACACCCTCATGTGCCGTAACCTAAGGTGCTGCATAAGGCACCCTATAAGGCACTCCATAGGGCACATTATAAAGTGCACTGTCTGCCAAGGCACCCTATAATGTCCCCTATAGGGCACCCTATAAGGTGCCTTAGAGGACACCTGATAAGGTACCTTATAGGGCGCCTTATGGTTACAGTACACTGAGGGTGTTTTTGCTGGCAGCACTAATGTACATTAAAAATAGACAATGCCTCAGACAGCCTTATCAAAGAACCCCACCATGGGTTTGAACCCATGACCTCAGGCTCCACAGGCAGTGAAGTAACCAGTGGGCTACAGCTCTATAGCTGCTAACAATCCCCTGGCTGGCTGCAGAGGGACTGCACATCACCACACAAACTGTCTACTGTGGTTACCAGGATAGGGTTAACCCACCCGTACCCATGATGCACTGCACATGCAAATCAGCAGTCTACAGATGGGCACAAGATGGGGTATGCACCCCCACAGCACCTCGGCCTGGTAGGGGGAACTGACTGTGTGTGGTACTGGCACAGAGTAGCTACAGACCGTCACATTGTGCGGGTACTGTGCTCACCCTGAGGGTGACGTGGGGCACCCAGCACCAGGTCCACAGCACCTTTTATGGTTAAAATATACTATGCTGCAGGTCCCCATCAGTGCTACTGTGTGTGATAGGTAGTGCCTGCAGATACACTTAGGATACGTCTGTGTCCTTTGGTATTTTTCAGTCATGTTTAGCCCTTATGGGCTATGATGCACCCAAAATAGTGCATATCCTGTGTCGATGCCATGGTTACATGATGAGGGGGAGAGAGTGTTAGGATCCATAGGCAGATTATGTACCACCAGACAACCCACCCTCTGGGGCTCAGGGTGGGAAACAGGATCACCCACCAACAGATCCACATTCTACCTCCCTGCAATGGTTGCAGTAGAGAGGACCAGCAACCCCAGTCCTGCTGGGGAACAGACACCCTACAGCACAGGCAATGCAGAGCTGCACACATCCATAAAGCAATAGTAGACAGACAGTAGGCCTGGAAATGCTCAGTGGCCCCCACCACTATCTGACATTCTCCAGCAGCAAGCCTCCAGCCACTACACCCTGCAAAGTGTTCTAGCAAGACACATACTAGCTGCAGACAGTCTGCTATCTAGTCCATAGTGCATGTTCCTGGAGAAGATGCATATACCCAGAACTGGGATGTCAGCATACACACAAAGCAGATAAATCAGTGATTGGGCCCCAAAAGAGAACACATAACTATCACATGAGAAAAATACTATATGACACTATGGGGGAACCTAGCCATGCCATGGTCACTGCTCAGTCAGGGTGAGAGTGACCTCCCAGCAGGACATGCTGTGGCCACCCTGTCCGAGCAGGTGGTGGCCTGCCACTACAATTTACGAGCCATTGCCCTATGCTCTGTACAGATGAATCCAGGCCAGGTCACCCTATCTAGGCTATTCCCACAGTACCTTGCTCCTCATTATGCACATTGGCAGGCCAATACTGGCAACAGTGCTAGCAGTGTGGGCTGTGGAGGGTGTTTGCAGCCACCACACACTGGATAGACAGACACACACCTCCCACACCTATGCCAGCATTGTGCAACTATAGAGGTGTTTGGCAGCCCTGGCCACCGCACAAGTCCTGGGCACAGTGCAGGCATGGCTATGGTACGCAATAGTGTTGGGGGTCACTCCCCAGGGTGGTAAACACTGTCAGACACAAGACCTGTAGCACACTCCACAGACATCAGAAAGGTTGCTATGATGCAGCTCACTCAGAAAATTGTGCTTAACTTAGGAATTGCTATCTACCAGTAATCATAGCAACCGTTTGATAGCTGTGTACAGGTTTAGGGTGGCATTGCTAAGGTATGCAAGTGCTAGTATTGGGAGATGCACGCAGGGCCCAACATTCTGCCTCTCCAGGAGGCATTGGATAGTGAAGCCTGTGGGTGTGGGTGTGTCTACCCCTGTTGGCCGCTGCTTTAAGGCAGAGGTTCCCGACTCCAGTCCTGGTGGGCCAGACACTGTTCGGGTTTTCATGCTGTCCCTCATGAATATGCATGAGATACATCTGCATACCATGGGGGTGCTGCATAGAAATGCAGCACAGGCATCTTTATTAGAGACAGCATGGGACGTGAATGATGTTTGGCCCTCCAGGACTGCATTTGGGAGACTCTGCTCTAGGTAATGCGCATGTTTATGGTGTCTGTGCTCTGTAGGGTAAAATGAACATAAGAACATAAGATATGCCATACTGGGTCAGACCAAGGTCCATCAAGCCCAGTATTCTGTTTCCAACAGTGGCCAATCTAGGTCATATGTACCTAGCAGTTTCCCCAAGAGACACAAGTTCCACAATGCTTGTATTGGGTCAAGCATTGATATCTTCGGTCACTTCTTAATAATGGTTTATGGACCTTTCCTCCAGGAACTTGTCCAAACCTTTTTTAAACCCAGCTACACTAACAGCCTTTACTACATCCTCCGGTAACAAATTCCAGAGTTTGATTACACGTTGAGTGAAAAAATATTTTCTTTTATTAGTCTTAAATAGTTTACCCTGTAGCTTCATTGCATGTCCCCTAGTCTTTCTATATTCTGATAAGGTGAACAATCGATCTACGTTTACCCGTTCCACTCCGTTCATTAATTTATAGACTTCTATCATATCTCCCCTCAGCCATCTCTTTTCCAGGTTAAAGAGCCCTAACCTTTTTAGCCTTTCTTCATAGGAGTATCCTTCCATCCCCTTTACCATTTTGGTGGCTCTTCTCTGTACCTTTTCTAAAATCGCTATATCCTTTTTAAGATACGGCGACCAGAATTGCACACAATATTCAAGGTGCGGTCTCACCATGGAACGATATAGAGGCATTATAATATCTTTTGTTTTATTTTCCATTCCTTTCCTTATCATACCTAGCATTCTATTTGCTCTCTTGGCCGCCGCTGCACACTGTGCCGAGGGTTTTAACATGGTATCCACAATGACGCCTAAATCTTTTTCCTGGGTGGTGGTTCCTAATGTGGAACCTTGCATCATGTAACCATAGTTTGGGTTGTTCTTCCCTAGGTGCATAACCTTGCACTTGTCCACATTAAATTTCATCTGCCATTTTGATGCCCAGTCTTCCAATTTATCAAGATCCTCTTGGGTTTTAACAACTTTAAATAGTTTTGTGTCATCTGAAAATTTGATAACCTCACTCGTTATTCCACTTTCCAGGTCATTTATGAATATGTCAAAAAGCAGCGGACCCAGCACAGATCCCTGGGGTACACCACTATTCACCTTTCTCCATTGGGAAAATTGGCCATTTAGCCCTACCCGCTGCTTTCTATCTTTTAACCAGTTCCCGATCCACAATAGTACACTGCCTCCTATCCCATGACTCTTTAGTTTTGCCAAAGGTCTCTGATGAGGGACCTTGTCAAAGGCTTTCTGAAAGTCCAGATACACAATATCAACCGACTCACCTTTGTCCACCTGTTTATTCACTCCTTCAAAAAAACATAACAGATTAGTAAGACAAGATCTTCCTTGTCTAAAAGCCATGTTGGCTGTCTCCCATTAGGTTGTACTAAGCATACAAATGGCCAAATTTTATGAATGAGAAATACAATACAGTCAATACAATACAGTCCCATTAGGTTGTGACTATCTACATGCTGAGTAATTTTATTCTTTATGATGGTTTCTACCATTTTTCCCGGTACTGAAGTCAGGCTCACCGGTCTGTAGTTTCCCGTATCACCACTGGAACCCTTTTTAAAAATTGGTGTTACATTGGCGATCCTCCAATCTTCAAGTATTAGAGATGATTTTAATGATAGTCCACAGATTACTGATAGCAGTTCTGCAATCTCATATTTCAGTTCTTTCAACACCCTTGGATGTATGCCATCCGGCCCAGGTGATTTGCTACTCTTCAGTTTATTTAATAGTTGTAAGACATCTTCCCGATGTATCGATATTTCCTTCAATTCTTCCACACCTTTAAATACCACTTCAGTCATGGGTAACATCCCTACATCCTCCTCAGTAAAGACCGAAGCAAAGAATTCATTCAGTCTCTCCGCTATCGCCTTGTCGCCTAGGTGTTTTGGGCATGTTTCTGTTATCTGCAATAAAGGTTCTGTCTGTATTAGCACGTTTTAGTAGTGGGCAAAATATGGGCACTGGGTTGGCAGGAACCACAGCTGGGACTTGAACCTATGACCTTCTGAACACACTCGTTGTGTGCACTGCACCACCATGTTGCCACAGAGACAGTGCCTTCCCTGGTGATACCATGACTGTTCGTCAGACAGGGCCTGTCTGTCACAGTGCATGGCACCCACCTACACAGGGCTAGGCCACAGTCTGCTCTGGGCAGCTGCCACTGCCCCCTCCACCACCAGTATCCCTCTGCCACCATGCTGACATGCCCTTCTACTGGTGGTGCTGGTGGAACGCAGTCTCAGGCCATCCAGTGTGTGCATAGGCGGCTGCCTATGGGGCGGGTTCTGGGGTAGGGGTGGCTGCATAGCTGTCCACGCTTCCCCTCAGCACTGCATGCCAATGTTACGTGCTCTTGGGGGTACCTGCTGGGTACTATCCCCTGTGGCACTGTGTGGAGCACACTCCTGCCCATGTTGGGCCCTCAGCAGTTGCTTTCTGGCTGCTCTACTGTTTCAGCATTCCTATGGGCCAGCTAGGCATCACCCTAGTCCGCATTGTGGCCCAGCTGCACCACAGCATGTGCCGCCTGCAGCCCTCTGTGTCCCCTTTTCCAGCATCTGTCCAGTTGTCCGTTCCGACATGCCTGCCCTGCTGTTGTGGAACATGTGCACGCCATAGGAATCCTGGCCAATGGAGTCGGAAACCCTGCTCAGCGCAATTTCACTGTGGGCTCATTCACCTTGTATGGGGACGGAGCATAGACCCTTCCGAAATTCATTTCTTTTTTTTGGAGCTTTCTTGGGAGTGTTTTTTGATGTTTCCCATTGATATCACTATTGCCCAGCTTGGTTATGTTTTTCTTACATTTTCTTCTGTTCATTTTCAATGTTTATTTGCCCTTTTGTTCCGTGCACATGTATCACACTTATCACTTTTTGTAGGTTTCCCTGGTTTTGCTGTACATTGCTGACGGAAATGGTTTCTTTTAAATCGGCTCTAACGCCAGGGTTTTACTGGCGTTAGTTTTGAGCCTTAGATTTCACAGCGTTAGTGTGCGGGGAGCCTCTCCCCTGCCACTCTCTGCCCATTGACCCTCTCTCTCTGCCCCTGGGGAGCCTTCCTCCGCCCTCCGGGAGCCTTTCCCTGCCTTCAGTGCTCGTTTGCGCCGCTGCGCGCGTTATCGCGCGCTAAGGTACCTGTGCGCCTGATAAAGCACCATTATTGCACGGTAAGGTACCTTATCACGCGATAACGTCGCAGAGCGCACATTAAGATGGTTTAGTAAACATGCCCCTTAGTGACCTTAAATGGATAACCTCCACTGATATCAGGATAAGGGCTTTTGAAAACTGACACCCGGCTTTCTAAGTTTTTCACAGATCTTCTGCAGTTGGTCTGATTGTAATCAAGCATTTTAATTAAACCCAAACCCATGAACAATTCTTGTTTATAATCTTTACCGCTGTTAAACACTGGATTCTATATTTTCTTGTGATTAGTAGACTGACATAGTAATCTAATAACTTTAATAGAATTTAAATTAAGATTTCAAGAATGCTGATTGGTTTAAGCTCATTAGAGATGTTAACTTGAGAATACCTTAGAGAGTAATGCGATTTATTGAAATGTTATGAGGTGAGTCTGACATCAGGCACTTTAATAAAACAAGCTGTAGTATTTTCAAGGGAAAGCCATTACAAAGTAAGATCTAATGTATGTACATCATTAAAGCATATTTTAACCAATTGAGAAACTATTAAGGACAATAAAGCTTATAAGAGCATCAGACATCAGAATGACGAGGGAGGGTAGAAGCTGTAACCAAGATAAACAAAAGTATTTATTCCAGTGCACAGTCCAAAAGGGAATGCAGAGAATTCTGTCTGGCTTCTGAAAGAATCCTTAGAGCAAAGGACTTTGGAATTAAATAAGCTATACCTTAGTAGTTTAAAGAGTTCATTCAAGTATGGAAATGCAAGTAAGCCAGGCATGGGGAGAACAATTTTTAAAGCCACTTTCAGAAATAAATCAGTATTTTGCCCAGAAAAAAGGACTCTTTCAAAATTACCCACCGTGGTGGTACTTCTGTAAAGGGAGTGTAGAAAAGTATGCACTGGAAATGCATGTATGTCTCTATTCTAAAGGATTTACGTGCTTGAAAGGGCACTTACGTGTGTGCTTTAGGTGGTGGCTATTCTGTAAGTGTATGCATAAGTCCCATTGCGCATACTTTTGGTTAGAGTGTGCATAAGAGCAGAGTGTGGACAGGGCTTACACTGACCACGTTATTTTTCCACGGGTCTTATTTTATGCAATGTATCCTAGCTCTTAATCATTTGCTTGAATGGTGTCAGCACAAGCTAGTGTGGAAATGCACAGTAGTGACTTTAGACCAGGATTTTTCAACTTTTTTTCCATGGGGACACACCTGATGGACAATGCTCGCATATTTGACATAGTACATACACGACCCTCATGGACCTTTGGTCTGATACAGTATAGTAGTTAAATGTAAACATTTTCTGCATCCACAAAATTCCCACAACAGGTACATATCAGAACTAGGACATTTCTTCATGGTAATAACCATACAAAAAATATTCTGATTCACACGTCATTTGAGTAACAGCAACATAATTCTTCCCACTACCAGGCAGTTTGTGAGAGACACAAAACCTGAAAAAAAATCACTAACTACCAACAGACTCTCACCAAATGCAGAACAAGGGAGCACAAATTAGAAATTAAAATATGAAGACAAAAATTGAACTGGGAATCTCAAGAAGTCAAACTTGGCAGGTACTGTGACACTAGAAAGCTAAAAATAGAAATGCATGTCCTTTTGTACTGAACAAAATACTGTACAAAAACATCTGCAATGCACACCCCAAAGCTAACATATTCCAGTAAATAAATTCAAAATAAATTTTCTTTTTCTACCTTTATTGGCTGGGTATTTTATTTTTCCAATCATGTTGGTCCCAGTTTCTCTTTTCTGCTTTCTTCAACTGTCTTCTGCCAACTCTTTGCAGTGCTGTCCATTTAGTTTTTCTCCTCTCTCCTCCTATTTTCCTCCATTCCCTCCCTACATCTGTCTCTGACATATTGATTATTCCCCTTTCCTTCTTTGCTGCTTCTCTGTCTACTCAAATTTCATCCTCTTTTTCACCTTCTAGTCCTCAATCTCCTCCTTTTTAATTTTCATGTATCTATCAACTTTCCATCTCCTACCCAGCCCATCTCCCCTGGCTCTGCCATTTCCCCATCTCACCCTCTCCCTGGTCTCTTATTCCCCTCTGTCATCCACTCTTCATTACCATATTTCTCCCCTCTGTATTCACCATTCTCCTCTCACTTGTGTCTCCTTGACAACCACCCACAAGGTTCCACACTACGCCCAGCATCTACCCTCTCCCTCTCTCCTCCCCACCCACTCTTGTTACCCAGAATCTCTCCTCTGTCTCCTCCCCACCCACCCTTGTAGCCTGGCATCTCCCCTCTCTGTCTTTCCCACCCACCCACCCATCCATCCTATATAGTTTGACATTTCCTCTCCCCACCCATCTACGTAGCCCAACATCTTCCCTCTCTCTCACCCACTCACCCAGCCAGCCCATTTTTCCACTTTTTTCTCTGTCTCTCTTTCCCCCCCACCCATCAGTCTATAAAAGCCCTGTATCTTCCTGATATCTCCCCCTCTCTTTCACACATCAACCTTGAAGTTTGGCATCATATTCTCTCTCTCTCTCTTTCTGTCTCCCCATGTAGCCAGATATCCCCCCCTCTACCCCACTTTTGTAGTCCAGCATTTTCCTGTCCCCATCCTTCCCCCCCCCTCCAAAACAGTGCAGCATCTTCCTTCTCAACCCGCCCTTCTCCATTAACAGTATAGTATCTTCCCTTTTCCCTCCCCCACCTGAACTGTGCAGTTTCTGCCCTTGTCTTATGTCTGGGGCTGGCACAGGCAGTGGCAGGGGTAGGAAAGACGACTGCACTTGGCACCAGCAATTCTTGTTTAAAATATGTTCAGCTGTGCTTTTTCCCTGGGCTGCAGCAGTAAGTGGTGCACCCTAGAACTGAAATCATAAGAAGAGCTCCAGGAGCTACGATGTCGAGAAGAAGCACAGCTGAAACAAGAATTGCCTCTGCCGGTGCGATCGCTTCTCTTGCCCCTGCCCACACCTCCAGGGTGCTTGCGACTCATTAGTGTGTTGTGACACACCAGTTGAGTTGTTGCACTGCCTTCCCAACTTTGCCCTCAAAAATGCCTCCATCTAACACAGATAGAAGTATACACACTGGGGAACAATGCATGTAGTATCATCACATTGTAGGATGCGCACAGGGAAAAATATTTTGCTTCATTTGACCTTTTCTTTTCCGAATTATGGACAATTTTGGTTTGCGCATGTTAGCACTTTTTAATGCACTCAAGTCAACTTAATGCAAGTTGATTCATAGGTTTACTCATTAAATCAATTGTACAAGTACTACATTTTTTGGTGCATTAACAATCTGAATGCTTGCTAAAGAATGCATGTCCCTAACACATCTGGAGGGTAATTCTATAAACTTCCATATAGTTAACGAGCATTGCCATAAGTGCATGTGGAGCCTTCTCCATAAACTACGATCATATGTTATTTTATAGAATAAGGGTATACTGTCACATGTAGGCCTACTTGTGACGGTTACACCTGCTCTGGAGCAGATGCAATTGGCACAACTAGATTTGGAGAAAGTGTGTGTAAGTTATAATATTTTTATAACTTACATGTGTTTTCTCCAAATCTTGGTCTGGGAACAGCGAAAAAGCATATGTGTGAACTCTTTCAGAGATACATTAATATGAAAAACTAAGCTACATGTAAGGCTGTCTAGGCCTGTCTGAGGGGTGACCAGGGGTAGGAGTGACGGCTATAGAAATATATGGGGTCTCCACAAATGCAATGATTGTTGTTACTAAATGCCAATGCCTGCAGAACGCTCCACTCTGGGGCCAATGAAGCTTTGAATACACTTAAGGAGATAAGCTCTGCGGTGCACATTGCTGGTCCAGCAGACTCTCCTGCTCCCGAGACGTCTGCCCATAGTATGGGAAATAGAACTTGCCCTTTATGGCTCAAGCTAGTTGCTACAGTATGCATAAAGAATTGACTCTATTAAGGGAAAAATTAGCTGTAATGAAATTCACCTCCCCTAGGATACAAATTGAAAAAATCCACCATCTCTGCCACAAAGAATCAAACATCCCAGGAACAAATGAATCAGAGTGAGCTCTAGTAAGTTGTGACCTATAACACAGAGACACCCTCTCCATCAAGAGATAGCCCTGTATAATGCATTCTCTGCCTTGGAAAATGAGAGTGCCCAATTAGTGTGTAATAAACATAGCTTTTTACACAATAACATATTTCTCAGTGAAGCAAAGGGTTACTTTAATTACATTACATTCTTGCAAGAAGTGTGCCTGCTTGACTGAGCAGACATACCTATCCTCTGTTTCACAGTTCTTTTATAGTACACTATGGGGTATGTTTACTAAACGGCGATAATGTAGCAGCAGCTACGTTATCGTGCGTTAAGTGATCTTAATGCGCGTTAACGTCATCCGATGCAACGTTAGCACATGTTAACGTCGCCGGTGGTGGTAAGTCCCGCAGAGGGTGGAGAGAGGGCGGAGAGAAGGGGTCAATGGGTGTCATGGCTGTTTGGCATAAAAAAAAAGAACAAAAAACACAAAACAAAGCAAAAAAAAAAAAAAAGAACACAAGGGAATCTAACCCATGACCCTTGGCTTGGGCAGTATCAGTACTAACCAGTAGGCTACACCTCCACAGCTCTCTGAGCTGCAATGACTGGATACAGAAGGATGATCTGTTGGGACAGCAGTTTAAAGGGGCTTTCCCATGGCTGATGTGCAGTCCTATATTAATCTGAGACCTATTCTTCCTCTCAGATTCTGTTTCTGTTTTGTGCTCCATATTTTCTACCATGTGCATGTTGATGTTAGGATGGAGTGATCATTTCCTATCTCCGGATATAGAAAGACTGCAGGTCAGCGCACGCATGTCTGCTGTGGTTACTAGGATAGGGTTAACCCATCAGTACCCATGATGCAATGCACATGCAGATTAGCAGTCTACAGCAGGTCACCAGATGGGGTATGCACTTCTAGAGCAACGCACCATGGTAGGGGGTATTGACCATGTGTGTTACTGGCACGGAGTAGTGTGTGTTACTGGCACAGAGTAGCTACAGACCATGCCATTGTGTGGGTTCTGCACTCACCATGAAGGTGAGGTGGTGCTCCCAGCACCAGGTCCGCAGTACCCTGGTTAGATGAAATAGGCATTACTGTGTGTCAAGTGTTCCTTGTAGACATCCATAGGATATTTTTGGGTCCACCTGCATTCTCCCAGTCATCTCTGGCCCTTGTAGACCATGATGCACCCAGACTGGTACCTATCCACTATGGTTGTTTGTTATATGGGCGAGGGAGTCTGGTTCCACATGCAGATTATTTATTTTATTTATTTATTTACATTTCTTATATACTGCGCTATTAAATCAGTGCAGTTCACAATGACCAGAGCAATGCACTTACAAAGAACAGGGAAATAGCTTGAGAAGAACTGGGGAAAACTATTTACACAACATTCTTACATAATAATGACTATTTACAGGAAGTTAAGTAGAGCTACACAGTGTGTATAGATGAGCCAGAATGATGGCACCAAGAGATAAGCACCAGGGTGAGTTGATTAACCATTCTCCCGTTGGGTTAGAGCAGGGGTGGGGAACCCTGGTCCTGGAGAGCCGCAAACCAGTCAGGTTTTCGGGATATCCCTAATGAATATGCATGAAATATATATGCATTAGAGATATCCTGCCAACCTGACTGGTTTGTGTCCCTCCAGGGCTGGATTTGGAGACCCCTGCCTTACACCTCTGTCATTTAAGATTGTGAGTGGGCAAGGTGCAGATGTCCAAGACATCAAAAAGGTAAGATAGAATGTGTCACATTCCTCCTCACTTCTCACCACCACCAAAATATTGTCTATTAGACAACTTTTTGGTGGTGGTGAGAATCGAGGAGGAATGTGACACATTCTCTATACCCTTTCGATGTCTAGGACATCTGCACCTTGCCCACTCACAATCTTAAATGACAGAGGTGTAAGGCAGGGGTCTCCAAATCCAGCCCTGGAGGGCCACAAACCAGTCAGGTTGGCAGGATATCTCTAATGCATATATATCTCATGCATAGTCATTAGGGATATCCCGAAAACCTGACTGGCCGGTGGGCCCCATAGGACTGGGTTGGGGACTACTGGGTTTGTGTTGAGGCAGTTAGGGAGGGGGATCGGAGGGCACATCATGTGTTTTCCAGTGCTAGCGTCAAGATAGTATTTCTGGAATAGATGGTATTTTAGAACTTTTCTGAATATAGTGAGACTCATGATGGCTCGAATTCCGGTGGGAAGGGCATTCCAGGCTGTAGGTGCATAAATCGAGAAGGCCCTACTGGTGGTTGCCTTCGTGCATTTTCCCCTTCATGTGGGTGGGAGAATCAATAAGTTGCTTGTAGCCCAGCTCAACCAGTGCTTCCAGGAAGTCAGATGCTTGTGCGTCATGTAGGGAAGGGAGGTTGAAGTCTCCTAGTATCCAATTTGGGGAGCTTGGGTTTTTTGAGTTGCAGACAATGTTGATGATTGTTGGTAGGTCATTGGGTGACGATGTTGGGGCTCGGTAGAGTAAGTTGATTGTGCAGTGATTATTTGATATGGAGATCATGTCCAGGTGGGTTGTGGTAGAGACATCATTTAGTCTGAATTTCAGTTCTGCCTTTGCAAGGATGAGTAATCCTCCTCTCTTCTGATTGGCTCTGTGGCAAGCATATGATGCGAAACCAGCTGGTGTCATTTGATTGTTGATTGCGTTATCACAGTCAGATAGCCATGTCTCAGTAATCATTAATATATCAAGGTCGTGGAGTGTTATAAGATCAGTGACTGCTGGCCATTTTGAGCGTATAGACCTAGCATTTATGAGAGCACATTTCAATAGATGTTGATGCTGCTGTTTCTTGGATTGAATCGTTTTGATGCTCTGTAGGGGGATATGTAGTAGATACCGATGGTGTGTGTTAGTGATTTTCGATGTGGTATGGTAAGGTTTTTCTGACCATATCCTGCCATCACTGTGGAGGATCGGGATGTATTTCGGGTAGGTATTGAAGGCATGGCTGGAGAGCCATGATGTGAGGAAGAAATCGACACATCTCAGGGGGTTCTTGAGGTGTTTTAGCTGATTATACAGGGCTGGGAAGGGGGTGACCCAGTGGTTTGGTACAGTTAAGCAATTAAGCTCAGGGTATCAAGGTGCTCGAGACGATCTGGAGACAGTCTAGGTCATAGGTTGGGGTCCCATGAGGCAACAACAAATCTAGAGAAGCTGATTACTAGGTTGAGGAAATTAGTAAATACAGTCTTAGAGTTCACTTAGTTATTATGTTACAAGAGACATCATTGACCAATAAGTTACTTTGTTACATATGATTCAGCTAACTTGTCACATATGGTTACCCTGTGATTTGCTGATTAACAATTAAGATGCTATAATCTTTCTGGCTAGACTTACAACTGGAGGGCGCCTTTGTTGATGAGGGCAGTAGGCTGGCAGGAAAGCGTCCTTTATGGCTTAACCCTTCCTTTTATCTATCCTCGGCTTCTTCAGCATCTTAGACACGTCGATGGGGGCGAAGGTTAGATCAGGCGGTAGGAGGGCAGATGACAGAGGCTCTGGGGAATGCCTCTTCTTTCTGAAGGGCCGTCGCCTAAGGGCCGTGCCAAAGGGCCCTCTGGCGAGGCCCTCAGGCGTGGGCCCATCAGGCGCGGGCACGCCAGACGGCGTTCCTTTTTTAAAGTGGCATCTTGGCTGCCCCGATTGGGCAGCCCTTCCTGGTGGGGGTGGCCTGATGCTCCGGCCCGCTCGATCCCCACTGGGAGAGCTGCTGGAGGGCCAGAGTGCTGGGCTAAAGAGGCCACACGCCGGACGGCGTTCCTTTTTTAAAGCGGCATCTCAGCTGCCCTGATTGGGCAGCCCTTCCTGGTGGGGGTGGCCTGATGCTCCGGCCCGCTCGATCCCCGCTGGGAGAGCTGCTGGAGGGCCAGAGTGCTGGGCTGAAGAGGCCACACGCCGTACGGTATTCCTTTTTTAAAGCGGCGTCTCGGCTGCCCCGATTGGGCAGCCCTTCCTGGTGGGGGTGGCCTGATGCTCCGGCCTGCTCGATCCCTGCCGAGAGAGCTGCGGGAGGGCCGGTGTGCTGGATTGAAGATTATGTAGTGCTACCTACCAGACTGCCCTCACTGACCAGGGTGGTGGACAGGATCTGGCCTCCAACAGACTCACACTCCACATCCTTGCAAAGGAGGCACATGACGATGGGCTGTAGGACCAGCAGCCAGGGCTGTTAATGTAGATCTGTACTTGTCACAAGGGCACTGGCCTGGAAGGGCTCAGCTGCCCCACACCATGAACTAACACCCACCAGCAGAGGACATACTCAGTCTGCACCCTGCAAGGTGTTCCAAACATACACATGCAAAATGCAGACAGTCCACAGCACCCATAGATGGGATGCACCCACAGACACCAAGCAGATATTTCAGTGATTGGACCCCAGAGCAGAGACCACACAGACATCACTTGACAGAAGCACTGTTTAGCACTATGTGGGAACCTAGACATGCCATGGTCACTGCTCAGTCAGAGTGAGTGTGATCTCCCAGCATGACATGCTGTGGCCACCCTGTCCATGCAGGTGGTGGTCAGGCACTACAATCTCCCAGCCATTGCCCCACATTGTGTGCAGATGCCCAGTCTGCCCTGTCCACGCCATACCCATAATACCTTGCTCCTCATTATGCAAATTGACAGGCTAATGCTGGAATCAGTGTAAGCATTGTGGGCCCAGTGAGGAGTAGGCAGCCACAAAACAATGGATAGACATACGCACACTCCAACTCCTATGTTGGCATTGTGCAAAGATAGGGGTGGTTGGCAGCCCTGCCCGTCACATTGGTCCTGGGCACAGTGCAGGCATTGCTAAGGTATGCAGGTGCTAGTAGTGCTGCTTTGCTGAAAACTGCTGCTCCATGCCGGGCTCAACAACCTGACAATCCATGGGGCTTTGGATAGTGGAGCCTCTGAGTGTGAGTGTTTGTGCTCCTGTTGGCTGATGCTTTGGGGAGTGCACATGACGATGTTGTATCTGCTTAGTAAAAATCACTTGAAATCCGTTTAATATTTTAAACCCACCAACTAAGAACCATTCACATATATCACTGTGCAAAATATATCACTATATAGAATACAGGCCTCAGTAGAATCTTATAGCACTACAGCAAGGGTGTTAACCCATTAACTGTGCCTCTCATCACATCAATGGCCCGTTTCTTATAACGGGGAATTCACCCATAAGGGGAAGGCTTACAAACTTAGGCATTTTACCACCTGTGAATCATCTAATGTGGTGTACATAATTGTGTGCCCATGCGGGCTGATATACGTAGGCAAGACGGTGAGGGCATTCAAGATACGTATGAGGGAACATCATAGCTGCCTCAAGTGTAAGGTCTTAGAAGCACCTATTGTGCAGCATTGTTTAAGTCAGAATCATATTTTTGAACAACTTCGCTGTTTTTGTATTGAGCAAGTGAATAAGGGCATGCGGGGTCGTACTATAAACAACACTTTACTGTGGAAAGAGCAGATGTGGATTTTTACCCTTGGCACGGTATATCCACAAGGATTGAATGTTAGTTTGAATTTGGCTCTTTGTCTTTGAATTCTTTTATTTAATTGGGGGAACCACAGCTCCTGTCGGATGCAGTTGTCAGCGTACACCTATCATCATTCTTTCAACAACAGTTTAGCTTTTAAGTATAAGGTAGGGTTTACGCTGCACGTCTCCTTTAAAAGATAGTGAACAAATCTCTTTAAATATGGCGCCCTGTATTGCTTTCCGCATGCGCGGCGTTTTTGCTGAGATTCCAGATGCGATTATCGTTCGAGATGAAATAAGTAATGGAAACGTGGGCAGCAAGATAAATGAAGGTGAAGTTCAGTCAATAGATTATTTTTTAACATGTTTTAATGAGTTCACAATATCAACGAAGAACGCAGATTAATTATCATATCATTTGCTTTGTATAGCCAAGTTGCACAGTTCCCTGATGAAACCTTGAAGTGAAACGCAGGGGGTGCCCATTGAAGGCGTTGGATCATGCAGCGGGATCGATTGTATTCCAGTCAGTTTTTTGTTTACTGCTGATAAGCTAAGTGTTTATATTCAGCTTTGACTTTAAACATTTGATTTATCATTGGATAATATATGAGCTGTTTAAGGACTGTTTTCTTATTGGACACTATAAGAAGCTGTTGGACACTATAAGAAGTTGTTTAAGAAGTTTGTGATCTCAACAACAGACTGACTGGAGAATCTACTAGAGTCCCGTTTTCTGGCTATCATTGGTTGATCACATATTTTTTTCTTCAGCTCTAATGAGAATTTGATGAGTAATTGATAGCTGAGGAAATGTGTTACAGATTAAGCTTCACAAATATATCGTTGATTTTGTATGTATTCATTACAGATTAAGCTTCACAAACATATCGTTGATTTTGTATGTATTCCTTCAGCTCATATGAGAATTTTGTGAGTGATAAATAGCTGAGGAAACGTGGTATAGGTTAAGCTCTATGAATATATCGTTATAAGAAATGGGCCATTGATGTGATGAGAGGCACAGTTAATGGGTTAACACCCTTGCTGTAGTGCTATAAGATTCTACTGAGGCCTGTATTCTATATAGTGATATATTTTGCACAGTGATATATGTGAATGGTTTTTGGTTGGTGGGTTTAAAATATTAAACGGATTTCAAGTGATTTTTACTAAGTTATGCCATTTAACAAACATTAGGCTACTCCCTCGGATGTTGTATCTGCAACATAGGGTAAAATGTAAGGACATGGTCTGCATGAGCCACAGCTGGGACCTGAACCTGTGACCTTTTGTTCCAAGATACACTGTCTGTGTGTACTGCACCACATTGTTGCCACAGAAGCATAGCAGTCCCTGGGGCTACCTTTGCTGTTCATCCGACAGACCTTTGCAGCACTGCACACCATGCACTGATACAGGGCACAGCTTTGGTCCGCTGTGGGCAGGTGTCAAAACTCCCTCCACCACCAATGCCCCCTTCCCCACCACGCTGATGTGCCCATATGCTGTTGATTCTGGTGGTGCACAGTCCCAGGCCATCCACTGTGTAGGTAGGTGGGTGCCTAGGGTGTGGGGTCTGGGGTGGGGGGGGCATACATGGACATCCACACATCTCCCCCATCACCACTTGCCACTATTATGGCCCTTCCACATGGGGGGGGGGGGGGGGAGATGGTTGGGGGTGGAAGGTCAGTGATCTAGCAACTATTGGCTAGGGTGGGCCTGGTAAATAGATTGTGTTCTGCCAGCAGACTGTGGACAGGCTGGGTATGCAATGCGGGTACAGTGTATCCATTTTTATTTATTTTATTTATTTAAAAGGATTTATATACCGCCTTCTCCTGTAATCAAGGTGGTTACTTTGGACTGCTGGGTGTATACATGTGTCAGGCAACGTGTGGCTGCTCCTTGCACTGTCCTTCCCAGGGGCTGGTGTGACGGGTGTTCATATAGCTGGGTGTTCGGACAGTTTGGGATGTATCCTGGAGTGAGTACGTGGACCCCTATTAGAGTGGTTCCCAGATGTGCACTGCTTTCCCCATTACAGGGATTGTGTTTCCTGTGTGATGTTTGGGGTACCTGCAGGGTACATCTCCCCTGGGTGGGACACTGTGGAGCACAGACTACTGGGCAAGTTTGACCTTGGTCAGACACTGTCTTGCTGTTTTCCATTTTCTGTGTTCCTCTGTGCCACCTAGGTGGCTGCCTGGTCTTCCCTGTACCCCACCTCCAGCCCCCTTTGTAGTATCACCATAGTGACCTTTCATACTTGGGCACTATGCTGTTACTACACATGTAGCACTACTATCACTGTTTTTGGGCTCTCTGCCTGTGACATACATTGCTAACAGGAAATGGTTCCTCTCTCCTACAAATGTGTATTTACCGACATGTTTTCACGCGCGGTACTGTTCCAGCGTTAATGTGACAGTGTTAGTGCAGCAGGGGCCTCTCCCCGCCCACTCCCCACCCATTGACCCTCTCTCTCTGCCTTCTCTCTGCCCTCCGGTACAGTTACAGCCAAGAGGCATACCCCATCTGGTGACCTGCTATGGACTGCTAATCTGCATGTGCATTCCATCATGGGTACTGGTGGGTTAACCCTATCCTGGTAACCACAGCAGACATGTCGTGCGGTGACCTGCAGTCTTTCTATATCCGGAGATAAGAAACGATCACTCCATCCTAACATCCACATGCATATGGTAGAAAATACTGGAGCACAAAACAGAAACAGAATCTGAGAGGAAGAATAGGTCTCAGATTAATATAGGACTGCACATCAGCCATGGGGAAGCCCGTCTAAGCTGCTGTCCCGACACATCATCCTTCTGTATCCAGCAGACAGCAGATCAAAGAGCTGTGGAAGTGTAGCCTACTGGTTAGTACTGATACCTCCCAAGCCAAGGGTCATGGCCTCAATTCCCCTTTTGTTCTTTTTTTAATGCCAAACAGCCATGACGCCCATTGCTCCCTTTTTGATGGAACACCCTCTACCTGCCCATTGCCTTTTATGGCTTCAGGTACCTTAACGCTGCACTTAACGCTGGTGACATTACCGCAGTTTACCCCTATGTCCTCTCCCTCTTCCAGCATGTCTATTACTCATTGGTTAATACTGTCTCACTCCACTTCTTGCACTTCCACACCTGTGGCAGGCTACGTGTTACTAGCCATGTAGTCTCTCCTTCCAGGATGCAGATATACAACAAAGGGAGTCAGAAAGTCATTACATGCAAAATTATATTACAGAGTGGTAGATGAGTGGAATACAAAAATTATATTACATTGTAAAAATAACATATCACATTTGTTTATATCAAACCCCTCCCTCTTTCTTTTTAGAGTTTTCTTGTTACTTTTTACATTTACTCTACAGTCCCATAGGAAGCTTCTAATTCAGATAACATCCTTCCTGACTCTATCTCTTCCCCTTTATTGTTCATTAATAACATTGCACCCTTGTGCACTGGAGATGATATAATCATTTGTTTAGTGCTTGCCGTTTCTATCAGTCTTTGAGTTATCCCTCCTATACATGGTATTATGCAACACCCCACTGTAATTAATACTCCAGTTACAACAAATACAGAGGTAAATATTGATACTACCACCCCCTTTCCACTTCCCAAATCATGACTCCAACCATCCAGTGAGAGAGGTATCCGTACCTGAATTTTCTGCCAGTTCCCCTGCCAAGGTAGTTAGTCCTCGCAGGGCTTTAGTGATAGTGCCATCAGGGGCCGTGTTATTGGGGATGAACATACAACATTTCCCCCCCCCCCAACATTACACACAAGCCCCCTTTTTCAGCCGCCATCATGTCTAAAATCATTCAGTTCTCCCAGGCCATTCTGCTATTGGCGTCCAATTGTTCTGCGATCCCCTTTATTGCATCCCGAGTATAATTGATAAACCGCTGTTGGTTATAATATATATAATTTATCCAATCTACATTTTTGTTTATCGTGATTACCCATAACAGGGATTAAAATCCAGCTGCAATCTGGTTTCGTGCTTTATACTCATCCGGAACTCCCCGAGGGACTCCAATTTCATCTATACATATCCTGTCATCAAATGAGGTTCCCAAAGTACTCCTCCTTTTCCTTTGTATTTGTCCCTTGTCCTGTTCTGTGAATGCCAAGGTGAAAGGAACTGCCAGTTAAACTATTGCACATGTTCCTGACCATAGGGTAGGCAATATTGGTCTCAATGTCCGCCCTCCACAGTACCACCACAGGTCTGCCCTAGGGATTACCAGGTTGGAGTAGTTTTTCTCTTCTCCTTCCATCCCTGTCAGGTTTAAGCTTAGAACGCAGGTGTTCAGTTCCCCCATTTCCCTCGTGTAGTTCTTCCCCCACCTGATGAGACAAGCGGAGTGATTTCCAAACACTGCTGAAAATGTGGGGTGAACTTTTACCTCCTTTAAGTCTGTAGGGGGAAAGAGCAAATTCAATGACTTGCAACTTTCAATTCCCCAAGCCGTTTTTTCCTGATACGGAGATATGAGGCATCTTACTCCATCGGGATCTGTATCCCACCTCAAGGATAAGGGCACAACCTGTGCAATGGGCCTCCCGGAGGCACATGCGTAGCAATTGCTATGGCTGAGACTTCCTATGGTATATTTAACCCATTCCACCCAGGCATTCACATCCCCATAACCTGTTTCCACCTCTAGAGTGTCCCTCAAATCTTTAATCTCCACTATCTTGACTGACTTAGGGTCCTTATTAGGTTCAAAGGATATGCTGGTGAATGGTGTGGAGACCTGAGTCTGATTTTTGAGGGGTATTTTTATCCTCAATCTTCCCAGGGGATCTTGCCCACTAATGTCTATTCCTAGTCCATATCCCATCCAGTAAGTCATCCCTTACAGACAGGGTGACCACAATGGGGTTGCATCTTCCTGGGTTACATTGCTGTGTTTCTTTATCATTATTATTTTCTTTTGAACTGGGTGCCTCTTCCCCTCTGGGGAGACCCAGCCTACATCCTCCGTGGTCCACCAAACTTGTGACCACCCGTAACAAGGCATTTATTTATTTAGCTGCATTTATATACTGCTTTTCACCAGGTCAAAGCATCCCGTACAAAAGTGTCTGGGCAGTCCCTGGACACATATACTTATGACTATTTCCCCACAACGTTTCGTAGTATCCCTCATCACAACTTATCACTTGGCAGGCATCAAATTCTAGGCTCACTGGTCACTCTCCCTCTGGTACAGTTACAGTAAATATGTTAGGGTACACCCTTCCCCATCGTGTCTGTTTGTACTTGTTACTCCATCCATCCCTTTCCCCGTCCTAAATCCCATGTCATTCCCCTTAACAGAGAAAGTGATCCCCCCATCATAGCAATACCATCCACTTTTCTTTGTCCATGTTATAATTTTTATTAGTCCTTTTTAACCAACTCCTCTCCTGTTCTTCTGTTTTTCCTTGTTGCTTTCAGGCGCAGAGGATCATTAGTTCCCTGGACCTTCTATTGTTCGTCTGAAGGAGCTTTGACCGGACCTTTAATTCATGTATAATGAGTCCAACCTTTTTCTGCAGTTCTTACAGCAGTTTCAGTAAAACCTGGAATGGGCCTTTCCAGTCTGGTTGCAATTTGGACTCCTTCCAGGATTTTATCAAGACCCACTGTCCTGGTTTGAGACCATGAACTGCAAACTCCAACGGGGGAGGGTTTATGCCAACAGTCCTTTATTAATGAGAACAGATAGAGGACAGCCCAAGTATATATTCTTTAAGAAACTTATCTTTGGTTTCAAACTGAGAAGGTTCCTTTAATTGTCCCATATAGTGTAATCCAAATAATATTTCGTAGGGAGACAATCCTAAATCTTTTTACATTTACTCTACAGTTCCATAGGAAACTGAAATACCCATAAGTGAGAATGTTAACACCCAATCTAGCCTAATGGTTAGAGCACTCACTTAGAAACCAAGCAACCAGGGTTTGAGTCAAACTAGAACTCCTTGTAGCCTTGGGCAAGTCACTTAGTCCTCCATTGTCTCAGAAAAATCCAAGTTATCAATGTATATTACCAAGTTTAAGTTACAATGTAAACTGAAATGATAAAGCAGTATAAAAAACAGTTCAATAAATAAACCTACCAAGCATGAACAAAAAAAATCACAAAAGAGGAAACTGTTACTACTTGGAGACTCCATCATCAGTGGAATTAACTTGGGAACATAGTCCAAAAGACAGAAGATAGTCAAATGCCTCTTAGGCTCTTTAGTCAGCTGAAATACAAACCAAATTTTTAGCATAGTCAGTGCAGAAAGTGAGGATTCCAAAATTGATGTTCTTTTCCACTTGGGTATAAATCAGCTGGCTAGAAATAGTATCTCTACAGTACAAAGGGACTTCCAGATTCCTGGAGAGAAACTTAAACCCATTGTCAACACTGTAGCATTCTCAAAGGTTGTACCTGTTCATGAGGAGGGGGAAGAGAGGCTGCATCGCATAGCCAACTTCACTATGTGGCTCCAAATCTGTTAAACAAGAAGGATTTAGATATATAGGCAACTTGGGCAATGATGGAACAACCAGAGGCTATACTGTGTTGATGGACTTCATCTCTCTGTCTCAGGGAAAAGGATCCTAGGGGGCATGTTTACTAAACTGCGGTAACGGTACATAATGCGCGTAATGTAACGTTAATGATCGTTAAGTAATGTTAACGCATGTTATGATGTGTTAACGATCGTTAACATCTCATAACGCGCGTTAACGTAAGTTAACGATCGTAAAGTTCCGCGGCGCGGTAAAACACCGCAGAAGGTGGAGAGAGGGCGGAGAGAAGGGGTCAATGGGCGGAGTGTGGGCAGGGAGAGGCTCCAGGCACACCAACATGCTGAACTCAAGGGCTGATTCCTACCGCAATTGAAAACCTGCCAGTAGATGCACATTTGCAGGGGAGGGAAACCATTTCAGCGTCAGCAATGTACAGCATAGGCAGGGAAACCCACAAAACGTGATAAGTGTGATACATGTGCACGGAACAAAAGGGCAAATAAGCAGTGAAAATGACCATAAGAAACGAGGAAAATAACATAACCAAGCTATCCAATAGTGATATAAATAGGAAACATCCAAAAATGCCACTGAGAAAGCCTCAGAAAAAGATATTAACTGTGGAAGGGTGTATGCTCTGTCACCATAGAAGGTGAATGATGCCACAGTGAAATAGCGCAGATCAGGGCTTCCCCTTGTTATTGAACAGGTTCCCCATGGCATGCACATGTTTCGCAACAGCAGGGTGGGCATGTCGGAAAGGGCAACTGGTCAGATGCTGGAAAAGGGGATACAGAGGGCTGCAGGCAGCACATGCTGTGGTGCAGCTGGGCCACAGTGGGGACTAGGGGGATGATCAGTTTGGCCCATAGGAATGCACAAACAGTAGAGCCAGACTGCAACTGTTGAGAGCCCAACAGGGGCATGAGTGTGTCCCCTGCAGTGTCACAGGGGACAGTACCCAGCAGCCACCCCTAAGGGCACAGAACAGTGGCAGGTGGTGCTGGGGGGAAGTGTGGGCGTCCATCCAGGCACCCCTACCCCACCACCCATAACATAGGCAGCTGCCTACACGCACACTGGATGGCCCGAGACTGCCCACCACCAGCACCACCAGCAGAAGGGCATGGCAGCATGGTGGCGGAGGGGTACCGGTGGCGGAGGGGGCAGTGACATCTGACCATAGAAGGCCACGGCCCAGACCCATGTAGGTGGGTGCCATGCACTGCAACAGACAGGCTCAGTAGGACAAACAGTCATGGTACCTCCAAGGAGTGATCTGTCCCTGTAGCGCAGTAAGCACAGCCAGTGTGCTCAGGAGCTGAAGGTCATAGGTTCAATCCCAAGCTGTGGTCCCTGCCATCTCTGTCCCCATACCTTTTACCAGTAATAAACCGTGGTAAGAAAGATGGAACCTTGTATTGCTGATAGAATAAACATGCTTGGAACACCTACATTTTACCGTACAGAGCACAGACACCACAAACAGGCGCATTACCGAGAGCAGAGTCCCCCAAAGGCAGTCATCAAGGTCCAAACAACATTCAGGTTCTATGCTGTCTGCAATAAAGATGCCAGTGCTGTATTTTATTTTATTTATTTATTTTATTTAGACAGTTTTGTATTCCGCCTTATCCTTCAATCAAAGCGGTCACAACACAGTTGGGGGATACATTTAACACACAGGGATATGAGACACATACACTAATACTTACAGGGAACGTGGGCAATGGAGGGTTAAGTGGCTTGCCCAAGACCACAAGGAGCATCTGTGGGACTAGAAACCCCAGTCCTTCCAGCCCAAGGTTGCTGTCCTCTAGTGGGACTTGAACTCCCGACCTTCCGGCCTGAAGTACCTTGCCCCAACCACTAGGCTACTCCTCCCCATGGTATGCCCCCCATGGTATGCAGATGTATCTCATGCATATTCATCAGGAACAGCATGAAAACCCGAACATGGTGCTGCCCACCAGGACTGGAGTTGGGAACACCTGACCAAGACCATTGATCCACAAGGGCGGAAACACCCGCACCCACAGGCCCCATTAGCCACAGTGTCCTGGAGAGGCAGGATGTTGGGCCCTGTGTGCATCTCTCAATTCTAGCACTTGCATACCCTAGCAATGACACCCAAAACCAGGGAATACGGTACACAGATAGCAAAAGGTTGCTATGATAACTGGCACATAGCAATCCCTAATGTTAGCACAAGCGGCCCAGTGTGCTGTACCATACCAACCTCTGTGATGTCTGTGGAGTGTGTGTCATGTCTGGAACCTGACAGTGTCCACCACCTTGGGAAGAGACCCCAACAGTACAGCATACCATAGCCATGCCTGCACTGTGCCCAGGATTGGTGCAGTGTCCTGGCCTGCCAAAAGCCTATATTGGTGCACTATACTGGCAAAGGTGTGGGGGTGTGCGTCAGTCTATCCAGTGTGTTGCGTTTGCCAACACCCTCTGCAGCACACATTGCTAGCACTGTTGCTAGTATTGGCCTGCCAATGTGCATAATGAGGAGCAAGGTACTGTGGGTATAGCCAGAGAGGGCGGCCTGGGCAGGATGCACCTGCACAGGGCCCAGGGCATTGGCTGAGACATTGTAGGGCCTGCCCAATATGGGCTCTGTTCTTTAGAGCCCTATCACTGACCCATCTGCTTGGTGGGTGCGCGCGCACACACACGTCACCTCCAGGAACATGGACTAGCAAGCAGGCTGTCTGAAGTTAGTATGTGTGTGGCTGGAACACCTTGCAGTGTGCAGCGGCTGGTGACTCACTTTGCTTGCTGCTGGAGGATGTCAGATAGTGGTGTGTGGCAGCTGTGCAGTACTAGGTCTACTGTCTGTCTGTCTGTCACTGCCCAATGTATCGAGGCGTACAGATCTGCATAGACTGCCTTGGTGGGGTGTCCATTCCCCAGCAGGACTGGGGTGAATGGTCCCCTCTACTGTCACCAGTGTAGGGGGGTAAGATGTCAACCTGTTACTTGGAAACCATCTTTCCTACCCTGAGCCACAGAGAGTGGGTTGGGTGTTGGTATGTAAACCGCCTATGGGCCCAAACCCCCCCCCCCTGCCCCCTCCTCTTGGACCTGAAATCATGTGACCATTTATTTATTTATTTTATTTTTCTTACATACTGCACTATTCAGCATCAGCGCGGTTTACATGTAACGATAAAAGTTCAGTGAAGACAATCTACACTGAACTTACAGTATAACAGAAATGAAACATTTTTAACTTACAATATAACAGAAATGTACAGATTTAACAGCGTATTTTAACAGCGTATTTACACATAACTTATGTTGAGGAGTAGCTAACTATTTACATGTTGGCTTATCTGAGAATTGTAGATGGTTCGGATGAGGGAAGTGCTATTTGTCAGGTGGAGCAGGGTCTGGTGTGTTCGGTTTCAATCCTGAATGGTTGTTGTTTGGGTTTTGTCTGTATGTACTACTGGGCGTGTCAAGGTGTGGAATGTGATCTTGGTCCGCATAGTGCTGCAGGAAAAGATGATGTTTGACTGCTTTCCTAAATTGGAAGAGGTCCTTGAGAGCCCTTATGGCAGGAGGAAGGGCGTTCCAGCACGTGGGTGCATACAGCGCAATTGCTCTGCTCCTGGCTGTTTGTGAGCATTTCGTGATCTGCCTTGGGAGTATCAAGGTGTTGATAGCTGCTGATCTTCTTGCCCTGTTAGGGGGAGTAGGCTGGATGAGGTCAGTTAGTGAAGAAGAGGAACATTTGTTAATGGCTTTGTGGGTAATCGTCAATACTTTAAAAGTAATCCTACTTTGGATTGGGAGCCAATGAAGGTTTTTTAGGATGGGGGTTATATGGTCCCTCCTATGTGCTCCAAGTAGAATTCTAGCGGCTGAGTTCATGGCCAGTTGCAGAGGGTTTATAGTGTTCTTTGGGAGGCCATGTAGTATGGAGTTCGCGTAATCAAAATGCGGGGTGACAAGAGCTTGAAATACAGTGCGAAAATCTTTAGGTTCAAGCAGCTGTCTCAAGTAATGAAGCGACCTTATTTTATTGTAAACAGATTTGACCATATTGCTAATCTGAGCTTTCATATTGAGCTGTTGGTCAAGTATTACTCCGAGGTACCGAATTGTAGGCTTCGATAGGAGTTCAGCGTTCTTGACCTTGATAGAGCTGGGTGGTATGAAAGTTGAATCTCTTGAGAGGAAGAGGACCTCCGTTTTATTAAAGTTTATCCTCAGTTTCTGTGAATGTAACCAATCTGCAACTGCATCAAAACAGGAGGTTAGGGGAGATAGGTCTGGTTTGTCTAGAAGGAAAGGCGTGTATAGCAGAACATCGTCGGCATAAATTAGGCAGTTTATGTTGAATGAGCGGATAAGATTACATAAAGGCTGCATGTAAATATTGAATAGCAGGGCCAACAAAGATGATCCCTGTGGAACGCCTTTTTCTTGTAGGAAAGGTGACCATGGCACCCAGACAGTGTATGAACTATTCTGGGTGCATCACAGTCTACACAGGCAAATGCTAAGGGTATCTGCAGGGGCCACCTAGCACACAGAGGCACCGATGAGGACCTGTAGCATAGCCCATCACAGAAATGCCAGGTGCAGCGGAAATGGTGCTGGGCACCCCACCTCACCCTCAGGGTGAGCACAGGACCCGTCCACTGTGATGGACGGTAGCCACTCTGTGGCAGTAACACACATGGTCAGAACCCCCACCAGGCTGAGGTGCTGTGGGGTTGCACATGGTCAGGACACACAACCAGGCCGAGGTGCTGGGGGGGTGCATCCCGCAACACGGGACCCTCTGTAGACTGCTGATCTGCATGTGCAGTGCATCATGGGTGTGGCTGGTCCAATCCAACCCTGGCAACCACAGCAGACAGTTTGTGTGGTGACCTGACGTCCTTCAGCAGCCAGCCAGGGATTTGTTAGTAGCACTAGCGATGTGGCCCACTAGTTACTTCACTGCCTGTGGAGCCAGGGGTCATGGGTTTAATCCCACAGTGGGGTTATTTGGTAGGGCTGTCTGAGGCATTTTCTTTTTTAAATTTAAATTGGTGCTGCCAGCAACAAACCCTCACAGTGCTGTCTCCTTATGGTGCCTCATCAGGCGCTCTATACAGTGCCCAATGCGGGACCCTACACTGCGCCCTGTGGGGTGCCCCATAGGGGACATTCTAGGGTGCCTTGGCGGACAGTTCACTTTATAATGTGCCCTCTGGAGTGCCTTATAGGGTGCCTTATGCGGCACCTTAGGTTACGGCCCTGTGAGGGTGTGTTTGCTGGCAGCACTAATTAAAATTAACAAACAAAATGCTTCAAACAGCACTGACCCACAGGGGGATTGAACTCACATCCCCTGCACCATTAGTTAGTGTATTAACCATTGTGCTACAGTTCTAGATGCCTTGCTAGACACCTTATCAGACGCCTTATGGGCGCGCGTTGCGTGGCGCTCTACACGATGTTTTCTAACGCTCGTTAGGCTATGGCACCTGGTAATGCGCGTTATAGGTAACGATGTACCGCCCATGTCCTTATTTGGGATTTCTGCCTGTACCGCGGATCCTAACACGAATCACACTAACACAGTTTAGTAAACATGCCCCTAAGTGAAAAATTCAGGCATAATGTGGACAGGCATTTAAACTAGGGAAAAGGGGTAACAGATGGAAAAGAACAAGCTCAGGACATCACCCCAGCAAAAACATAATACCATTGGAAATAGCCATCATATTGACCCATTCATCAATGACAGGTGGGAAGAGGAGTCTAGAATAAAATCTATGCAAAATACAAGCACGCCAACCAACAATTGCTGGGAAGCAATGAGCTCAAATGCTTGAAGTCTAGCCAACAAAGTTCCTGACCCAGAAGCCCTAATGGTGGAAATGGACTTGGACATTGTGGCCATTACAGGAACATGGTTTAAGGAGTTGCACAAATGGGATATAGCCATACTTGGTTTTAATTTATTTAGAAGAGATAGAGAAGGAAGAAAAGGAGGAGGAGGAGGAGCCCTAAATGTCAAAAGCAATATTAAATCTGCTGAAATACAGGGGATGCGAGGAAAAGAAGAAGCCCTGTGGATTGTGTTGGAAAGAGGAGATTACACTATCATCTATACTGGTGTAGTCTACAGGCCTCCAACTCAAATGGAAGAAATGGATAAAGACTTGATCATTGATATTGCAAAGGTAGCCATGAAGGAAGAAGTGATAATACTGGGTGACTTTAATCTACCAGGCATGGATTGGGGTATCCCTTCTGCAAATCTGGAAAAAAGTAAAAAGATTGTGGATGCCTTCCAAGAAGCATTGCTGAGATAAATAGTGATGGAACCAACCAGGGAATTTCGATGCTGGATCTAGTATTCACCAACGGAGATAGTGTGTCGAATATCCAGGTGAATGCCCATCTGAGCAGCAGCAATCATCACACAGTGTGGTTTGAGGTAAAAGCAAAGGCAGAGTGCAATCATAGCAAATGCAAAGTCCTGGACTTCAAAAATGCTGACTTCATTAAAATGTCCAAGTGCTTGAAGGAGGAGGACTTGGCAGGGTGGGAGGAGATAGGGGAAGTGGAATTGCAGTGGACTAAACTAAAAGAGGCAATAAAGGGGGCAACAGATATATATGTAAGGAAAGTAGATAAAAACAAGACAAAAAGGAAACCTATATGCTCTCCAAAGAAGTGGCTGCTTTCACAAAATGCAGAAGATCACAAACAGAGGAACACAGAGAAGAATATAGGATAAAGCTAAAAGAGACAAAGAGAAATAAGGATAGCAAAAGCAAAGGTGAAAGAAAAGATGGCTAAATATGTAAAGCATGGAGACAACACTTTTTCAAGTATATTCAGGAGAAAGGAAGATCAGAGATGGAACTGCAAGACTCAAAAGTGCCGAGGACACATTCGTGGAAAGTGACATTAAAAAGGCAAAAATGCTAAACACATACACCGTTCTGTATTCATTAAAGAAAATCCTGGAGAAGGACCACATATGACTGACAAATATACAAATGGGGATGGGGTAGATACCACAACATTCACAGAAGATGTTGTTTTTGAACAGCTTAAAAAACTGAAAGTGAAGAAGACCATGAGACCAGATGGGATACATCCCAGGATACTGAAAGAGCTCAGAGAGGTTCTTGCAGGGCCTTTAAAGGATATTTTTAATAGATCCTTGGAGATGGGAGAGGTTCTGCAGGACTGGAGAAGGGCTGATGTGGTACCTCTTCACAAAAGTGGTAATAGGGAAGAGTTGACAAACTACAGGCCGGTAAGCCTTATCTCGGTGGCAGGAAAAGTAATGGAGGCGCTCCTGAAAGAAAGAATAGTAGAAACCAATGGGTTGCATGATTCAAGGCAACATGGTTTTAACAAAGGATGATCATGTCAAAAAAATTTGATTGCGTTCTTTGACTGGGTGACCAGAGAAATAGATCAAGGCCATGCTTTGGATGTGATCTACCTAGATTTCTGCAAACCCCTTAGATACTGTTCCTCATAGGAGGCTTATCAATAAACTGATCAGCTTGGGGATGGGTCTCAAGGTGGTGAACTGGATCAGAAACTGGCTGACTGATAATCGACAGAAGGTGGTGGTAAGCGGAACTCACTCAGAAAAAAGGAAGTGGGTAATGGTGTGCCCCAGGGATCAGTCCAGGGACTGGTACTGTTCAATGTATTTGTGAGTGATATTGCTGAAAGATTGAAGGGAAAAGTCTACCTTTTAGCAGATGACATGAAAATTTGCAACAGTGTGGACTCCTTTGAGAGAGTGGACAACATGAGGATAGATCTACTAAAACTGGAAGAATGGTCTAATGCTTGGCAGTTAAGATTTAATGTGAAGAAGTGCAGTCATGCACTTGGGATGCAGAAATCAAAAGGAAATGTATCTGATAGGGGGCGAGAGGTTGGTGTGAATGGACCAGGAGAAGGATCTCAGAGTGCTAGTGTCTGAAGATTTCAAGATGATGAAACAATGTGACAAGGCAGTAGCCAAAGCCAGAAAGATGCTGGGTTGCAAAGAAAGGAATAACCAGCAGAAAGGAGGAGGTATTGATGACCATGTACAAGCCGTTGATGAGGTCTCACTTGGAGTATTGTATTCAGTTTTGGAGACCATATCTCTCAAAGGATATAAGAAGACTTGGAACGGTTCAGAGGAAGGAACTTAAATGATTTGGAGCATGTGCCAGAAGACATTTGAGAAGAGATTTGAAGACCTAAATATGTATACCCTAGATGTTTAAATATTTAAAGGGTATTAAGAAACAAACAAACATTTTTCAAAGAAGGGGAAGATGTAAAACTGGAGAGCATAAAAAAAGGAAAAAGATTTAGGCGTCATCATGGATAATACATTGAAACCCTCTGCCCAGTGTGCAGTGGTGGCCAAGAAAGCAAATATAATGCTAGGAATCATAAGGAAAGGAATGGAGAATAAAACAAAGGATATTATAATGCCTCTATATCGTTCCATGGTGCGACTGCACCTTGAATATCGTATGCAATTCTGGTTGTCATATCTTATTTTTGGAGGGAGGGGGAAATTAATATTTTTGTTAGATGTTGATATATGTTGTTATTATTTGTTCTTTCATGTTGATTGTGTTTACCTCTGTTTGTAAAATAAAAAAAAAACCATGGAAACAAAAAGGATATAGTGGAATTAGAAAAGGTACAAGAGAAGAGCCACCAAAATGGTGAAGGGGATGGAAGGACACCCCTATGAGGAAAAGCTTAAAAGGTTAGTAGGGTTCTTCAACCTGGAAAAGAGACGACTAAGAATAGATATGATAGAGGTCTATAAATTAATGAATGGAGTAGAATAGGCAAACATGGATCGGTTGTTTATGCCATCAAAAAGTAGAAAGAATAGAGGATAAGCAATGAAGCTACATTGTAATCTATTTAAGACTAATAAGAGAAAATATTTTTTCACTCAATGCATAATCGAACTCTGGAATTCGTTACCGGAGGATGTAGTAAAACTATTAGTGTAGCTGGGATTAAAAAGGGTCTAGACGAGTGGAGGAGTAGCCAAATGATTAAGACCCCTGGCTTAGGAACCCAGAGACCAAGGTTTGATTCCCACTAGCACTCTTTGTGGCCTTGGGCAAGTCACTTAACCCTCCATTGCCCCAGAATGATCCAAGTTATCAATGTCCCTGTTTAATGTACATTACCAAGTTCAAGTTTCAATATAAACTGCTTTGATTGAAATGATAAAGCAGTATATAAAATCAGATAAATAAATGCCCTCCCAATAGAGGTGGAGGTGTGGGGAAAATACAGTGCTGGAATTCAAAATGGCATGGGACAGACACAGTGGATCCCAGAGGATAAAATCAAAATAAACTTAACTATCTTTTGTACTTCAACAAAATAGAGGGGGGTGACCTGCATGGAGCAGTGGGTACATCTACTCTAGTCTTACTGGGCAGACTAGATGGACCATACTGGTCTTTATCTGCTGTCATGTACTATGTTACTTTGCTTCCAAGACTGCCTCTATATCCAAGTCAGCCTTTTGACTATAGTAATATATGTAGTAACATAGAGTGCGATTGCATAATGTGCACGTCCAGTCCGTGGACACCTCTAAACTTTAAGCCTAATTCTGCATCCGCAGGTCTGGATGTGCCCACAGTTCTAGAATCAGGGAGATAGATGTGTTTGGTGGGCACGTGCAAGTTCTATTCAGCCGGCCCCGTGTCTCAGATGCAGGTAAACGTTTTGGACGTCCCCATGCCCACTCTATTCTGAAACATTACATGTTTCGGATCCTGCCCATCCCTGTGATATATGGATGCCACGTGTCTCGGGAAAAATGTGAATCTCCTAAGCTGCTCATCACAGACAGTAGTTCCCTGGTGCACACTAGACATACTGTAAATACCAATGAGAAATGACAGCTGCTGCAACCTAGACCATATACCAGTCCCCCTCATGCCCTGAAAAGTGCTAGGTAAGCCCAGTACACCCCAATATAGTATAAGAGAATGTAAATATGAACATGTAAATGGTACATGGCATTAGGAACCAGCCTCAGTAATTCCTGCCCTGGTCATCTCTATAAACTTGCCTTAAACTGCTAGAGATGGATCCTCACCAAGTGCACAAAACCCTGAACTTACATTGCAGGTCCACAAAGGATGTATAATATTGCTAAGCAACAAATGTATGCCTGTTTCGTGCCTATTACCTAAAAGTGCACTCATTCTGCTGCTCTACATTATCATTCCCCTCTTATCTCTCTCTATATCCCTCCCCGTGAACTCTACTCTTCTGTCTGATTGCTTCCATCTGTGCCCTTCTCTTCTATTGCCAAATTGAGATGTCGCTCCTTTCACCCTGCTGCTCCTTATGCCTGGATCAAGCTACCTGAATCTGTATGTCAGGCCCCTCGCAAATCCAGGCTGAGCACTCACCTCATTGTAACTGCAGCTGGATCTTTTCCTCCTAAACTGCCTTGTGTTTCCTGACCATTCCACCTGGATGTATCCTGTTCACAACCTCTGTGTTGTCTGTCTTGACTAGATTGCAAGCTCTGCTGACCAGGGACCTTTTTTTTTAAATTTAATCTTTCTAAATTTCACACAAAAATGCAAGAAAACACCCTTGCATAAGAAATGTGGGGTACAAGAGGAAAAGAACATAATACATCATGTTCATATTCATAGGAAATATCCAGAAGAAACAAAAATACTTGTAAAACCACCTCTAGCCCACAACCAAGAAGGGACTCCAAAAGGACAAACAAATTAATCCTGATACTGTACATAAGAAATGAAATACAGCACAATACAGTTAGCATTCCCATAATCACAGATTCAAGGTATCAACCTGCCCAACTCCCAGGAGCTGTGCGCATTCAAAAAAGGAAATTAACTGAGAAGGATACAAAAATATATATGAATTCCCTAGCAGCTTAATCAGGCATTTACATGGGTACTTTAGGAAAAACATACCACCCAACTGCAAAACCCTAGGTCCCAGGAGCAGAAAGTCTCTCCTATGAGACTGGGTTTCCTTAGCCAAATCAGGAAATATACAAACTAAACAGCCCTTAAAATGCACATTACGCTTCCTAAAAAATAACTTAAGGAGCCATTCTCTATCTCAGGCATCTCCAACAGGTAGATCGCGATCTACCTGTAGATCGCGGAGGGGTTAGAAGTAGATCGCCAGACCCACTTGGCTCCATCTCTTCAGCAGCTCGCCCCGTCGCTAGGAGAGAGCTTGTGCCGGCAGGTTGTCTGCCGAGGGCTTGCCGCCACTGCTGATCCTTTGCCTGTCCCTTTTCCCTGCCTGTGGGAATCTTGCCTGCGAGTGTATTGGGGGCGCTTGTTGTTTTCGTGCCAATAGTTTGTGGGTAACCCAGGGGGAAGCCGCCCGCGCCCCGTGACGAGACGCCACAGGCCCGGCGTCATACCTGGTCTCCTGCCTCTCAGAATCACCCATTCCTGGCCCCGCCCCAACACCCCTTAGAAGTGTGTTATATACCGGGCGATATCCATTCTCCCGGGCTTTACTTGAATACACTTACCATATTAGTTGTGTCGTGTGCTGGTCGTTGGTCACTTTATAGTTCGCTTTCATTAAACGTTTTCGGGCAGACACAACAAAGTGTCAAGAATTTGGTGATTTTGGCGGGCTTTTCCAATTTTGTTCTAACTTGCCTATGCCTTGCCCTTGAATTGGTTCAAACCACTGTGACTTTTGCTTGGCTCTGCAATTTTATTTTGCCTAGCTTTTGTGTTGATTCTACACTGCAATTTTATTTCGCCTTGCCTTTGCGTTGATTCTACACTGTGTGCAGAATTTACTAAATCGCGCGTGGTGGTATTTGAACTTGTTTGGCGGTATTTGATTTTATCTGGTTTGCTGGACAGGTGTTTGAGTGTTTTTGATGATTGTTTGGTGGTATTTGATTATTGGTGCCAGTATGATGAATTCTTATTTTTACTTTTAGAACTGCATGTGTGGTTTTGGCATCTGCAGTCCTTGTATTGCACATCATCCAGAGGTCTTCAGTTCCTGTTGATCTTTAATACTTTGGGACAGTGACAGTTTTGGACCAGATTCAGCCAGTGTTTATACTAACTTAGCAGATTTGGCTTTCTTCCATCCAGCCAACCCAGTATAACGAAGATAAGTGTTCCAAAGAAGAGCAAAACCTACCACTTTCATGATGAATGGGAAATGGAATACTTCTTCATCATGGTGAAAGTCAAGTGTTGTTGTCTAATTTGTAACACCCCAGTATCCTTGCCCAAAAAGGGTAATCTGGACCGTCATTATAAGGCTCTGCATAGCAATATGTTTGATGCTGACTTTCCACCCAAAAGTGAAATTCGTAAACTGAAGATCAAAGAACTTAAATCGAAATTGGCTACTCAGCAACAGTTGATGGCGAAGCCAAGGTCACATTCAGTCAATGCAACCATAGCATCCTTCAAGGTCAGCAACCTGATAGCAAAGAAATGCAAACCTTTCACTGAAGGGGAATTTGTAAAAGATTCTTTTCTTGAAGCAGCTGACAATCTTTTTGAAGGATTTAAAAATAAGAAAGAGATCATAGCTGCTATTAAAGATGTACAATTGTCAAGAAACACGGTCGTGCGGTGGATAGAAAAGATGTGTGGAGACACAACTGAACAATTGTTGGAGGATGTTTCAAATTGTGTTGCTTTCCCACTCCAATTGGATGAATCTACAGACATAAGAGACATAGGGGTATGTTTACTAAACCCTCTTAACGTGCGCGCCGCGGTAGTCTGCAGGATGCCATATAAGGAGTGGGCGGTCCGGTCAAAAATAGCAAAACGGGATTAGCGTGTGCGCTCTTGTGCGCTGCGTGCTCTTGTGCGCCGCGCACATTAGCGCATGAGTAACGCGCGCGGGAAGCATAAGCAGGCGCGCTGATGTGCAAATAGAGGAACAGGGCTGCAGTACAATGGTAAAGACACTGACAGATGGTGCAGGTGTCATGGGTTTAATCCCCCACTGTGCCCAATGAATAAGGCTGGCTGAGGCACTATCATTTATGTGTAATATTGCATTATGAGGCTTTTTAATTTTATTTTAATTACTGCTGCTAGCAAATGCACTCTCAAAGCACTGTAACATAAGGTGCTGCATAAGGCACCCCATAAGGTACCCCAGAGGGCACATTCTAAAGTGCACTGTCTGCCACGGCACCCTACAATGTTGCTGAAAGGGTGGCGTATAGGGCGCCATATAGGGTTCCCTATGAGGCACAGCAAGGTCATAGCACTGTTTTTGATGGCAGCACTGTGCATTTAAACGCATGAAAATCTTAAGTAGGTGCGCTGAAATGCAAGGAGGAACAGCAGTGTAGCACAATGGTTAAGGCACTGAGTGATAATACAGGGGTCATGAGTTTGATCCCCAGTGTGCGCAATACGTATGGTTGGCTGAGACATCAGCTTTGACATGTGAGTATTGTTTCCTGAGGAATTTTATTTGTATTTTAATTATTGCTGCCAGCAAACACACCCTCATGTGCCGTAACCTAAGGTGCCGCATAAGGCACCCTATAAGGCACTCCATAGGGCACCTTATAACGTGCACTGTCCGCCATGGCACCCTATAATGTCCCCTATAGGGCACCCTATAAGGCGCTCCATAGGACACCTTATGAGGCACCTTATACGGACTGGCACCCTATCAGTCGCTCCATAGCATACTGTATAGTGCACCTTATATGGACGGTAACAATAAGGTAACAAATATAGCGGAAGGGCTGTCGGGTAAGGTTTGCCTCTTTGCGGATGATACCAAAATCTGTAATAGAGTAGACACCCAGGAAGGTGTAGATAACATGAGGAAGGATCTAGCTAAGCTTGAAGAATGGTCTAGAATTTGGCAGCTGGGATTTAATGTTAAAAAATGTAAGGTCATGCATTTGGGCTGCAGCAATCCAAGGGAGCAATACAGTATAGGAGGTGAAGTACTTTTGTCCACTAAAGAAGAGCGGGACCTAGGCGTGGTTGTGTCTGATGATCTTAAAGTAGCTAAACAGGTAGAAAAGGCGACGGCAAAAGCTAGAAGGATGCTTGGGTGCATACGGAGAGGTATGGCTAGCAGAAAAAAGGAGGTGATAATGCCTCTGTATAAGTCTTTGGTACGACCTCATTTGGAGTATGGTGCGACCTCATTCTGGAGACCGCACCTTCAAAAGGATGTGAACAGGATGGAGTCGGTGCAGAGGGTTGCTACTAAAATGATTAATGGGCTTCATTATAAAGCATATGAGGACAGACTTAAGGATCTTAATATGTACACCTTAGAGGAAAGGCGGGATAGAGGTGATATGATTGAGATGTTTAAATACCCCCATGGCATAAATGTTCAGGGAGAGCCTCTTTCAATTGAAAGCAAGTTCTGCTACGAGGGGACATGGGATGAGGGTGAAGGGAGATAGATTCAGGAGTGATATGCGGAAATATTTCTTTACGGAAAGAGTAGTGGATCCGTGGAATAGTCTCCCAGTGGAGGTGGTGGAGATGAGACAGTGACTGAGTTCAAAAAAGCATGGGACCAACACAGAGGATCTCTAAAGGTAAAAAGGGGACTGTTGTAGTTGTTGTTATGGAAGGACAGACTGGATGGGCCTTGTGGTCTTTTTCTGTCATCATGTTTCTATGTTTCTATGTTAAGGTGCCCTATAGGGCGCCCTATAAAGCGCCCTTTGAGGCACCTTATGGGTACAGTACGCTGAGGGTGTTATTGCTGGCAGCACTAATGTACTTCAAAAATAGATAATGCTTTGGACAGCCCTATCAAATAACCCCACTGTGGGTTTGAACCCATGACCCCTGGCTCCACTGGCAGTGAAGTAACCAGTGGGCTACAGTTGCTAGCAAACCCCTGACTGGTTGCAGAAGGACTGCAAGTCATCACACAAACAGTCTGCTGTGGTCACCAGGATAGGGTTAACCCACCCATACCCATGATGCACTGCACATGCAAATCAGCAGTCTACAGATGATCACAAGATGGGGTATGCACCCCCACAGCACCTCGGCCTGGTAGGGGGAACTGACCGTGTGTGGTACTGGCACAGAGTAGCTACACACTGTCACATTGTGCAGGTACTGCACTCACCCTGAGGGTGAGGTGGGGCACCCAGCACCAGGTCCACAGCAGAGATAGGCCATGCTGCAGGTCCCCAGCAGTGCTAATGTGTGAGATAGGTAGTTTCTGCAGACACACCTTGGATATATCTGTATGTCTCAGTCAGGTGTAGCCCCTATGGAACCCTAGGAGGATTATGTACCACAACCCTTCTCCTCCAGGGCTAAGGGTGGTAAACAGGGTCTCCCACCAATAGACCCACATTCTACCTCCCTGCAATGGTGGCAGTAGAGGGGACCATCAACCCCAGTCCTGCTGGGGAACAGACACCTTACAGGGCAGTCAATGCAGCTCTGTACACATCCATAACGCAATAGCAGACAGACATTAGGCCTGGATATGCTAAGCTGCACCCCACCACTATCTGATATTCTCCTGCAGCAAGCCTTCCGCCGCTGCACCCTGCAAGGCACTCCATCAGGACACATACCAGCTGCAGACAGTCTGCTAGCTAGTCCATAGTGCATGTTCCTGGTGGAAATGCGTGCACCCAGAACTAGGATGTCAGAATACACACCAAGCAGAAAAGTCAGTGACTGGGCCCCAAAAGGAAACCCATAAACATCAAATGAGAAAATTACTATATAGCACTATGGGGGTGCCTAGCCATGCTGTGGTCACTGAACAGTCAGGGTGAGAGTGATCTCCCAGCAGGACATGCTGTGGCCACCCTGTCTGTGCAGGTGGTGGCCGGGCACTACAATGTCCCAGCCAGTGCCCTATGCCCTGTGCAGATGCATCCTGGCCAGGCCACCCTGTCCGGGCTATACCCATGGTACCTTGCTCCTCATTATGCACATTGGCAGGCCAATACTGGCAACAGTGCTGGCAGTGTGGGCTGTGGAGGGTGTTTGCAGCCACCACACACTGGATAGACAGACACACACTCCCACACCTATGCCAGCATTGTGCCACTCTAGAGGAGTTTAGCAGCACAGGCCACCACACCAGTCCTGGGCACAGTGCAGGCATGGATATGGTACGCAATACTGTTGGGGATCACTCCCCAGGGTGGTAAACACTGTCAGAGACCAGACCTGAAGCACACTCCACAGACAGCAGAAAGGTTGCTATGATGGAGCTCAATCAGCAAACTGTGCTTAACATAGGAATTGCTATCTGCCAGTAATCATAGCAAACGTTTGATAGCTGTGTACCATATTCCCAGGTGTAGGGTGGCATTGCTAAGGTATGCAAGGGCTAGTATTGGGAGATGCACGCAGGGTCCAATGTCCTGCCTCTCCAGGAGGCATTGGCTAATGGAGCCTGTGGGTGTGGGTGTGTCTGCCCCTGTTGGCTGCTGCTTTACGGCAGAGGTTCCCAACTCCAGTCCTGGTGTGCCAAACACTGTTCGGGTTTTCATGCTGTCCCTCATGAATATGCATGAGATACATCTGCATACCATGGGGGTGCTGCATAGATATGCAGCACAGGCATCTTTATTAGAGGCAGCATGGAACATGAATGGTGTTTGGCGCTCCAGGACTGCATTTGGGAGACTCTGCTCTAGGTAATGCACCTGTTTATGGTGTCTTTGCTCTGTAGGGTAAAATGTAGGTGTTTTGGGCATGTTTACGTCATCTGCAATAAAGGTTCTGTCTGTATTAGCATGTTGTAGTAGTGGGTAAAATATGGGGACTGGGTTGGCAGGCACCATAGCTGGGACTTGAACCTGTGACCTTCTGCCTCCAAACACACTGGTTGTGTGCACTGCACCACCGTGTTGCCACAGATGCAGTGCATTCCCTGGTGATACCATGACTGTTTGTCCGGCAGGGCCTGTCTGTTGCAGTGCATGGCACCCACCTACACAGGGCTAGGCCATGGTCTGCTCTGGGCAGCTGCCACTGTCCCCTCCACCAACAGTACCCCTCCGCCACCATGCTGACATGGCCTGATATTGGAGACAGCATAAAACCTGAATGATTTGTGGGCCTCCAGGACTGAATTTGGGGGACTCTGCTCTAGGTAATGCGCATGTTTCTGGTGTCTGTGCTCGGTGGGGTAAAATATAGGCATTTGAACCATGCGTATAGTTCTCTGCAATAAAGGTTTGTCCTTACTATCATGGTTTGGTAGCGGGTAAAATATGGGAACTGGATTGGCAGTAGCCCCAGCTGGGACTTGAACTTGTGACCTTCTGCTCCTGAACACACTGGCTGTGCTCACCACACCACACTGTGCTCACAGAGACTGTGCAGTCCCTGGAGATACCATGGTTGTTTGTCAGACACAGCCTGTCTGTTGCAGTGCATGGCACCCACCTACACAGGGCTAGGCCATGGTCGGCTCTGGGCAGCTGCCACTGCCCCCCTCCACCACCAGTACCCCTCTGCCATCATGCTGACATGCCCTTCTGCTGGTGGTGCTGGTGGTGTGCAGTCTCAAGCCATCCAGTGTGCAGGTAGGTGGCTGCCTATGGTGCGTGTTCTGGGGTAGGGGTGCCTGCATATGCGTCCACGCTTCCCCCCAACACACCCTTGGGGGTACCTGCTGGGTACTATCCCCTGTGACACTGTGATAAACACTCTTGTGCCCATGTTTATTTATCTGTATTTATATCCCACTTTTCACCAGGTCAAAGTGGTCAATTGGGAGATACATTTAACACGAGGGGATATGACACACATACGCTAATACTTACAGGGAATATGGGCAATGGAGGGTTAAGTGGCTTGCCCAAGACCACAAGGAGTGCCTATAGGACTAGAAATCCCAGTCCCTCCAGCCTGAGATTGCTGTCCCCAGGTGGGACTTGAACCCCCGGCCCTCCGGCCTGAAGTACCTTGTCCTAACCACTAGGCCACTCCTCCCACCCTGATGTTGGGCCCTGATGTTGGGCCCTCATCAGTTGCTGTCTGGCTGCTGTTCATTTTCAGCATTCCTAAGTGCCATCTAGGCATCTGGCTAGTCCGCACTGTGCCCCAGCTGTACCACAGCATGTGCCGCCTGCAGCCCTCTGTATCCCCTTTCCCAGCATCTGTCTAGTTGCCCATTCCGACATGCCCGCCCTGCTGTTGTGGAACATGTGCATGCCATAGGTAACCTGTACAATGGAGAGGGAAACCCTGATCAGTGCTATTTCACTGTGGGATCATTCACCTTGTATGGGGACGGAGCGTAGACCCTTCCAAAATTCATATTTATTTTTTGGGGCTTTCTTGGGAGTGTTTTTTGATGTTTACCATTACTATCACTATTGCCCAGCTTGATTATAATTTTTTTTAATTTTGTTGGGGTCCTTTTCAATGTTTATTTGTACTTTTGTTCTGTGCACATGTATCACACTTATCACTTTTTATAGGTTTCCCTGGTTTTGCTGTACATTGCTGACAGAAATGGTTTCTCTTCCCTTTAAATCGACTCTAACGCGAGGTTTTCACTCGCGTTATTTTTAGCCTCAAATTTCACCTCGCTAGTGTGCGGGGAGCCTCTCCCCTCCCACTCTTCACCCATTGACCTCTTCTGTCTGCCCCTGGGGAGCCTTCCTCCACCCTCCGGGAGCCTTTCCCCGCCTTCAGCGCTCGTGTGCGCCGCTGCGCGCATGAGCGTGCACTAAAGCACATTTTTGCCCCGTAAAGCATCATTAGCGCGCGCTAAGGTACCTTAGCGCGTGCTCATGTGTGCCGCGCACGTTAAGAACCTTTAGTAAACATACCCCATAGCCCAGTTACTAGTCTTTATCCGGATGGTTTTTGAAGACTTCAGTGTTAAAGAAGAACTACTTGGAATGATTTCTTTAAAAGGGAGAACTACCGGTCAGGAAATATTCAGTTCTTTCCATTCTTTTGTGACAAAGTATAATCTTCCATTGCATAGACTTGTTTCCATCACTACTGATGGAGCAAGAGCAATGACAGGTGAGGTTTACGGTTTCATAGCCACCTGTAGACAGCATGACGACTTCCCAGATTTCCTTTCTTACCACTGCATCATTCACCAGCAAGTTTTGGCAAGCAAGAGACTCAATACAAAGACTGTCATGAACATCACTTTCAAAATTGTAAATTCAGTTCATGGAAGATCACTTCAAAGATGGCTTTTCAATCTTACTCTTGATGAAGGGGCAGTGGAAATCATTTTGCACACAGATGTAAGGTGGCTAAGCAGGCACAAATTTCTGCAAAGATTTTGTGATTTGCTGAATGAAATAAGAAGTTTTTTGAAGGAGAGGGGAGATGACCAAGCAGAGTTGGAAGATGAGGAGTGGTTATGTGATCTGGCATTTCTCGCTGACTTTACAGGCGAACTAAGTGATATGAACCTTGAACTACAAGGTAAAAACAAATGCATTGGCGAGATGATGAGTACAGTTTCATCCTACAAGAGCAAATTTGAGCTAATGATGACTGACCTTGCAAACTTTTGATCATTTTCCTAATACGCAGGACCATCTGGGACAATATCCAAATTTTGTTTTTCAGAACGAGAAGTATGTGACAGAAATCTGTTCTGTTATCCAGGAATTCGAAAATAGATTCTGTGACTTCCAAAAAATTGGAACAGTTGTGGAGTACTTGTCATACCCATTCAAAGTAGATGTGGACATTAAAGAAACTGCAGCTGCTATCAGTAAAGATTACTCATTGAACAAGCCATCTCTTGAAAACAAAATATTAACCCTTAAAATGACATTTTTCTCAAGACCCGTGCTGAGCAAGAATTGTTTTGGAAGCTAGTGCCTAGAGACAAATTTCCCAACTTGAGAAGATGCAGTGAAGCTGTACACTCCTGTTTCGGTTCAACTTATTTGTGTGAATCTGAGTTTTCCCATCTGAAAATGACAAAGAGTACACAACATTCCAACATGACAGATGAACATCTCCAGGATTCTCTGAGACTGGCCCTCACGCAATATTCACCCAACTTTGAAAAGCTGGTGGATGAAATGCAGGCTCAGACGTCTCACTAATGAGCAAGAGCAAAATATTAAAGATTGTGCAAGAACAGCCTGGATCAATACTCGACATAAATTTAACACAAATTACTCAATAAAAGTTAAAGAAAAAAATGTACTTTCCATTTCCCTTCGCAGTTCTTACTGGATCTTCGTCTCTCTGTTTTGTTTTTGCTTAATTTGCTTAACAGCTGATCACATCCAAGTAAATGACAGAAGGTTCATTAAAAATGGGGGGGGGGGGGGGTGATCCTCCAACTTTATTGGGTTAAAATTTAATTTGAAACTTAATTTTCATGGTGGTAGATCACCAGCACTTTTGGCCGGAAAAAGTAGATCACGACCTGTTCAAAGTTGGACATGCCTGCTCTATCTGATATTAATGCTAACGTTAAAATACAAGTAGATGGAATAATCTCATCAGCTACAGAGGTTTCTAACAGTGCCGTAACATTTAACACTTCCGCCTCTTGAGGACCAGGAATCTCAACTCCCATAGTGGCCTTACAGCCAGTAGGGAGATAATATATTTTTACCAAAGGTGGACAAGATTCAGCAAGAACTCCCAATATCTCTGTCAGATAGAATTTAAACATCTTCTTTGCTGAAACATTAACACATTTTGGGAAATTTATCAACCTCAAATTCGAAAGCCTACTATGATTGTCCAACTCCTCCAAAAGAGCTTTAAGACGAGTAACATCTTTAATAAATGCCTCCGAATGACTATCCAGACAGTTTACTTGCAAAGAAAGTTCTTCTACAGAGGATTGTAAAGTCCCAATTCCAGTAGCATTTACTGCTATTGCCTCTGAGTTCTTCTGAGTCTGTCCTTTAAGCTCTCTCACCAGTACAGTAAAGGCTTCCCCCAGCTGCTTGATCACATCCCAAATAGTCTCAAGTGTAAAGTGCTCCGGGCAAGTTAAGTCAAAGGAAAAAGGCACAATACTCAGCTAAATGCCCAGGTTTGCTACAGACTCCACAGTTGCCTCTGGTTGCATGACATCAAATGAGCCCGCCGACTCTGATGGATTTCTAGCCCCAGAAAACAGAAGGGGTTGTTGGCACTCACACTGACGCCTTCCCACAGATGAATCTAGCTCTGGAGACTGGCCAGTAGGAGCGGAGAAGCACCAGAAACAGAGCCCGAGACCACTACCAAGCTAGATGGAGAATCTGAGCTACACTGCTTCAGCATTCTCCCTGCCAAGCAAACCGCCCCCAACTCCGCTGGCTGCTGCTCCCGCCAGACCACAAAGTCATCCATAGGACCTGAGGAAACAGGGATCGACGTGAGCCGGGCTGCCTGTGGCTGATTATTCAGCCCTCCCTCCCTTCCTCTTTCTCCCCATAAGGAAATGCCAGCAGAGCACTAGAAACTGCATGCAGCCATCTTGGACGTCCAGGGACCATCTTTTACATGTGTCTGTGTAGCGCTGTGTACATCTTGTAGTGCTATACAAATGATCAGTAGTAGTTGTAATACTTGTAGTAGGACCGTCTGGCCAAGGCATCTGAGACTCACCTATCTGGGTACTGGCATTTCTCACAGCAATTACACCTGTCTCATTGTGGCGCATGTCGGTCTGTATACATCTGCTACCTGTAGGGCAACCCTCTCTGCCATCCCACAGCCAGCTTTGTGATACTGCTCCCCTGGTCAGGACTGTGTGGGCATGGGACGGGATATGCCTGGGCCATCACACCAAATTGCCAGATTCCAGATATGTCACCACTCTCACAGCTCTCATTGATCTACCCTTGGTAGGAATGTAGGCCACATGGGACAATCCGGGGAATGTTGGCACTACATCAGTCATGTCTCCCAGTGCCAGGCACAGCGGATGATGTATGGCTGCCCTATCACACTGCCAACAATATCTGATCTTATTAGAGTACCCTATGTAAAATGATCCAAAAGGAATTGGCATAGGTTCCCTATGGCTCAATGTCAAAACATATCCCTGTCAATAATAGGTAACCTCGGAATATGGGCATGCAACAGTGCAAACAGCACTAATGCAGGCTCAACAACATCATGATTGGTCCCACAAAATGTGTATGATGGGCATGCATTTGTACTGTTTTCTCTGTTGAGTGCCCTTATTCTGAGGGTTCCTTATCATTGACAGGGATATGTTTTGACATTTAGCTATGGTGAACCCTCTCTGAGTTTGACTGCCCAATCACACTGCAGTCATCCATATGGTCCCAGTGATGCTGCAGTCATCCATACAGTCCAGGTACTGGCCAGGCTTTCATGTCCCCCTTCAATTGCAGATGACCTTACTAGATCCCCCCGTGCCCCCCTCAAACCACACACACACACACACACCCTGTCACAAAAACATGATTGTAAAGAAGCCCTGAATCTATATATAATACAAAAAAAACAAAACAAAACAAAAAAAACCTATGAGAATCCAAAATAGAAATGCCCCCCAAAAATAGGATCCTTACAAAAAATGACCCCCAATAATCTAAAAGTTTTTTTGTCGGAGAAAGTCAGCAAAGTGAGTGGAGGTTTTTGCCGCACACCACTGTGACCGCTCCTGTTTTTAATTTATAATAAGAATGCAGTACTTAGCTCAAAGGAACTTTTCTGAAAGCAATAAAAGATGCCAGTCCATCAGGTTGGCGACGTGCCACACGTTTCGGGTTTAAACAAACTTTGAATTGAAACTCTGCTTCAGGCCATCTCTTGCTGGCAATCTTAACGGCATCTGGCTTAGAAACAACGCTTTATTGGAAGCCGGTAAAACGTAATACTCTCCTTCGGTACAACAGTTTTCATCCTCGGGCTATGAAACGGGGCTTGCCCTTTGGTCAATATTTAAGGCTTCGTCGCAATTGCTCTCCTATTACAGAATTCCGCTCACACGCTGCTGATTTAACAAATCGACTTCTTCATAGAGGATATCCTTTTGAGGTTGTCTCGACAGCTTATAAACGAGCTAGACATCTCCATCGAGAGTGGTTATTATCACCAGCCAATGATTCACCTGAGGAAAATGTGGTCACTGGCATTTTACCTTTTACCAGTAAGATGCCTCAGGTAGTACAAATACTGCACCAATTTTGGCCGATTTGGGGTCTTCATTCGTGTTTTAATAATAAGACTCTCCGTATTGCCTATTCAAGGAAGGCAAATTTAAGGGATCTTATCATGAAAACCACACATGTTATGGACAGCCCTTCACGCAACTTTGACATCAAAGGACATACTCCCTGTAATTGTTGCACATATTGCAGTTCAACTATTCCGGGTGATAGCTAGACAGATGTACATACCTCTCGGACTTATTATCTACATGGCTCTTCAAATTGCCTTTCTACTTTTGTTGTTTATTTGATAGTTTGTCCATGTGTAAAGTACTATGTGGGGCGCACCACTCGCCCAATTAAACTTCGCTTGTCAGAACATGCTTCTTGCCTACGAACAAAAACTTTAACTGCTCCCATGGTAGAACACTGCCTACAGCATTCACATGCTTTTGATTCTCTTCGATGGAGAGTCTTGGATTGTGAACCTTTTGATCCTCGGGGCGGTGATCGTGAACAACGCTTACAATTGCAGGAACAAAAATGGATATTTCGTCTTAATAGTGTTGCCCCTAATGGATTGAATATGCAGATTGACTGGTACACCATTACTTGAGGTTCACAAGGGGTCTCTCGTGAATGTGGGATTCCCCTTGCTTTTTCTAACAAGTTGGTTTACGTGAGGATTTTTCTAACACCTGTGATTAGTGACGTCAGACGCTGAAGCATAACAGCACTCCCTCTCTTTTTTGTTTCATTCTGAAAGCAGCTCACTGAGATACTATGCAGTTTATACGATGTTGCCAGCAAGAGATGGCCTGAAGCAGGGTTTCAATTCAAAGTTTGTTTAAACGCGAAACGTGTGGCACGTCGCCAACCTGATGGACTGGCATCTTTTATTGCTTTCAGCAAAGTTCCTTTGAGCTAAGTACTGCATTCTTATTATAAATTAAAAACAGGAGCGGTCACGGTGGTGTGCGGCAAAAACTTCCGCTCACTTTGCTGACTTTCTCCGACAAAAAAACTTTTAGATTATTGGGGGTCATTATTTGTAAGGATCCTATTTTTGGGGGGCTGAATCTATATATGGCAGCTATGACATAACATACAAATATGATCTCCTTTTCTCACCCAAAAAAGAATCCTTTCCCTGTTCACGCCTATACTATCCATGCATCAGCAGTTCCATTTTTCAGAACTTGGAAATTGTTAGGGTCCCATAGATTGTTTCCTTTAGCACAAACAGCACATTAGTGCTTAGCCTGAATAACCACTATTGTTCTTCTTAATATTTTTGTGAGGGTGTTTATTAATGTGTCTCTACCTTACAACCTTCCCTCACCTCTGCCCCTTGTACCTTAAGATTTCATCTTGTGTTTTTTCCAGACTGCAGTCACACCAGTTCATGACATACTTGTCACAACCATTCCTTTATGTGGGTTGCAGAGAAGAGCAGAATTTTTTCTAATTCCTAGCCTTATACTATGTTTCAGCAGGAATAATCTGGATGTTTCTGGGAAACACTTAATATGTATCTGGGCCTTTCCTGAATACGCTTTCTGGGTCTCCATGTCCCTCTTCCACCTTCTCCCGCCCATGTTCTGAGATCTCTGTGCTAGCGCCATGGATGTGCATGTCAGCAGTGCTTCAGAATATGGCCTGGGATGTTTTCGGCACATAAACATCCCTACCGCACATACGAACCCTTTATTTATGTTCTGGAATGACCTCCATAGTATATGATGGCAGATAAAGACCAGTATGGTCCATCTAGTCTGCCCTGTGAAGTGGCCAGAGTAGTTGTACCCGCCACTGCATGCAGGTCACCCCCCCCCCCCCAAGCTTTTGTTTAGAGTTGTACCTGTGGTCCCATGCAGGTCAACCCTCTCTATTTGTTGAAGTATAAAAGATATTATGTTTATTTTGATTTTGTCATCTTATTATAAAGGGATCCACTGTATCTGCCCCATGCCAGTTTCAATTCCTCCACTGTATTTGCTACCACCACCTCCATTGGGAGGGCATTCCAAACATCCACCACCCTTTTGGTGAAAAAGTATTTCTTGACATTGCAGCTTCATCATATGCCCTCTAGTTTTACAGCTTCCCCGTCTTTGAAAAAGGTTGTTTGTTCATTAATACCCTTTAGGTATTTAAATATCAGTATCATATCTCCCCTGTTCCTCCTCTCCTCTAGAGTATATTTATTTAGCACATCAAGTCTCTTCTCATACGTCTTCTAGCACAGGCTCTAAATCATTTTGGTAGCCTTCCTCTGAACCATTTCAAGTCTTTTTATATCCTTTGTGAGATATGGTCTCCAAAACTGAGCATAATACTCCAAGGGGCATGTTTACTAAACGGCGCACCTGTGCGGGGCGCACCTGAGCGCCCTAAAATGATGCATTTAAGTGCTCTTAAACGCCCCGTACACGTGCGGGTCACATTAACGGGCCCCGCACACGTGCGCCGAAAACGCGCACGTTTGCGGGGCGCTCATGTGCGATAGAGGCGTGGAAAGGCGAAATGAGGGCGGAGGAAGGCCCCCGAGGGGCGGAGAGACGGGGTCAATGGGTGGAATGTGGGAGGGGAGAGACTCCCCGCACAGGAGCGTGCCCGAATTTACAAGGAAAAAATACCGCGAGTGAAACACTCGCGGTAGAGCGCATTTAAAGGGAAGAGAAACCATTTCCGTCTGCAATGTACAGCAAAATCGGGGAAACCTAAAAGACGTGAGCAGTGTGATAAATGTGCACAGAACAAAATAGCAAACATGATATGAAAATGACCACAATAAATTCAAAGAAAATTATAATCCAGCTGAGCAACAGTGATATTAATGGGCAACCATACAAAACACTCCCAGGAAAGCTCCAAAAAAAGAAATGAATTTTGGAAGGGTCTACGCTCCGTAGACCCATTCAAAAGCACTGCATTTTAATGGAGCTTTCCTGGGAGTGATTTCTAGGTTGCCCATTGGTATCACTGTTGCGCAGCTTGGTTATGGTTTCCCTCCCCTTTTTTGGAGGGCATTTGTGAGGTTTATTTGCACCTTTGTCCCCATACAAGGTCAACGAGCCCACAGTAAAATTGTGAAGAGCAGGGTGTCTGACCCGTGCGGCCAGGTATCACATCTCCAGAGACTGCACTGTTTCTGTGGCCACAGTGTGGTGCAGCGGACACAGCCAGTACCTGTAGGACCAGAGAACCACAGGTTCAAAACCCAGCTGGGGCTCCTGCCAACCCAGTCCCCATCATGTTACCCACCACTAAACAGTGAGAATACAGACACTCTTTTATTGCAGAGAACATAAGCATGGTCCCAACACCAATATTTTACCCTACACCGCACACAAACCATAACAATGGGCATTGCCTACAGCCAAGTCCCCCAAAGTCAGTCCTGGTGTGCTACAACTCACTCAGGTCATATGTTTTTCCCAGATAGGAACATGTCTGCATGTTTGCGGAAGGGTACAGGTGGCGGAGGGGGCAGTGGCTGCAAACCACAGCAGACAGTGGCCTAGGCCTGTGCAGGCTGGCACCGTCCACCGCAACAGACAGGCTCTGTCGGATGTACAGTCATGTACTCCCCAGGGAACATAACATATCTGTGGCAACACGGTGGTGCAGTGCACACAGACAGTGTGTGCAGGAACAGATGGTCACAGGTTCAAAGCCCAGCTGGGGCTACTGCCAATCCAGTCCACATATTTTTCCTACAACTAAACCATGATAGTAAGGACAAAACTGTATAGCTAGGAACATATGCATGATTAATACACCTATATTTTACCACAGCACTCACAGACACCATAAACAGGCGCATTATCTGGAGCAGAGTCTCCCAAATGCAGTCCTGGAGGGCCCCACACCATTCAGGTTCCATGCTGCCTCGAACAAAGATGCCTGTGCTGCATAGCTATGCACCACCCCCATGGTATGCAGATGTAGCTCATGCATATGTATGAGGGATAGCATGAAAACCAGAACAGTGTGTGGAACACCAAGACTGGATTTGGGGAACTCTGTGAAATGGGTTTTCCAGATAAGGACATGTCTGCATGTTGGCTGAGGGGTACAGGTGGTGGAGGGGGCATTGGCTGAAAGACACAGCAGACAGTACAGTAGGCGTGTGCAGTCTGGCACCGTCCACCACAACAGACATGCTCTGTTGGATGTACAGTCATGGACTCCCCTGGGAATGCAGCATATATGTTGCAAAACGTTGGTGCAGTGGATACAGACAGTGTGTGCAATAACAGAAGGTCACAGGTTCAAATCCTGTATGTGGCTCCTGGCCAACTAGGTCACATAATTGTACCCTTCTAAAACAAGCCAGGAAAGAGTGGCTATTTGCTGATGAGAACCTAAGATCGTATCCCATATGTGTAGTTTTCCTTCAACAGTAGCCACCACATAAGCATGTGCATCACCTACAGCAGAGTCAACCAAATGCAGTCCTGGAGTGTCAATTGTTAGTTAAGTTTTATGCAGTCTCCAATATAAGGCCATGTGAGCATGTTGACGGCAGAGCAATTGGTGGCAGCTGTCCACAGCACACCATGGCATACTCCTTTTTAAGTGGGTGGTGTGGAGTGCAACAGACAGGGTCAGTGTGACAAACACCCATGCATATCCCTGGGAATGCACTGTCTCTGTTGCAAGACGGTGGTGCAAAGCACACAGCCATTGCCCTCAGGAGGTGAAGGTCACAAGTTCAAATCCTGTGTGTCGTCCCTGGCCAAAAAGCCCCCACGAATGTGACATCGCACAATTTTAAGAAACAGAAAATAATCTGTAGTGCAGGTAATGCAAAGATGGCCAATACATGTATTTTTTCTGACAAAGTGTACATATATGAGAAACATGTGCATCACATAGAGCAGTTTCACTCAAATGCACTCCTGAAGTGCCTCAAATCATGCACATCTTATGATGTGTCAAATAAAGATGGTGTTGTGCAATGTAATGTGTTGGTCCATGGTATGCAGATATATCTCATGCATATTCCGTAGGCACACTTGGGAAAAATTAACAGTGTCTGACTCAACAGGACTGTATTTGGGTACCTCTGCCGGACAGTACTGGCCATCAGGAGAATAAATGAATAGACCCACAGGCTCCATGATCCAAAGCCTATTGGATATACATGATATTGGGCCTTGCGTACATCTCACACAAGTAGTAAGTGTGCACCTTAGCGCTGTCACCATAAACCTGGTAATTCAATACACATATAGCAACATGTTGAACAGATTAGTAGCAGATATCAATTTCTAGGTAAAGCACAATATGGTGATTGAGTGTTATGACACCAATATGTTTGATGTTTGTGGAGTGTGTCTCACGTCTGGTGTTCGACAATGTGTCCCACATTGGGGTGTGACAGCAACAGTATTGCATACCATAGCTATGCCTGCACTGTGTCCAGGACTGCTGAGTTGGCCTAGACTGCAAAAGCTATCTATAGTAGCACAGTGATGGCCTAGCTGTGGGATTGTGTGTCTGTACATCCAGTGTGTGATGTCTGCAAGACCTTACTCAGCCCACAATGTTTGTACTGTGTCCAGTATTAGCTTGCCAATGTGCATAATGAGGAGCTAGGTATTGTGGGTATACCCCCGACAGGCTGGCCTGGGCTGGATGCATGAGCGCAGAACATAGGGCAATGTAGCAGACATCGTAGTGTGTGGTCATCAGCAGCATGGACAAGGTAGCCCCTGCATGTCCTCCTGGAAGGTCACTCTCACCCTGACTAAGCAGTTACCATGGCGTGGCTAGGGCAGCCATAGTGCCAACAGCATCTCTTGTAAGTGATATGTATGGGTTTCCTTTTGGTGCCGAATCACTTGCTAAACTGCTTGGTGATTGTGCAGACATCCCAGTTTTGGGTGCGCACATTTCCTCCAGTAGTATGCACTATGGGCTAGCTAGCAGACCGAATGCATCTAGTATGTGTAAGGTTGCCACACCGTCAGGGGTGCATCGGCTGCAGTGTTCCACTATTTGCTGGAGGACAATGTCAGATAGTGGTGGTGTGCTGCTGATCATTTTTAGGCCTGCCATTTGTCTGCTGTCACCTTATGGATGTGCATAGAAATCCATGCACCACGTTTATGTTTGGTTTTATGTTTATCTTCTCTCAGCTGGACCCAGTTTATCATTTCCCACCAGCAGCGCCATTGCAGTATTGTGGATGTGTTGTTGGGTGATTATGCGTTACAGTGGTTAATGTATGGGTTGTTACTGAAGCCGTCTATCTGTCCAACCCACCATCCACCCCCTCCCCCCAATTACATAACATATGTGGGCATTGGCACCACACAGCATAAGACCAATGTGGGTGCTGCAAATTGCTGAAGGTGTAAACGTCACAGAGAAATAGCAGATGGCCACAAGTGTATTTGGCAGTGCATCTACAACAACTACCCATCACACAGTGTCACTGATGTGGACCTACACCATAGCCTATCCCACCTAAGCTAGGTGCTGTGGACATGGTGCTGTGTGTCCACTCTCAATCTCAGGGTGAGCACGTGACCCACACAATGTAACAGTCAATAGCAACTCTGTGTCATCAACCTACACGTTCAGTAATTATATACAGGTTGAGGTGGGTATCTGGCTGCATAAATCATCTTGCTGTTATTTGTAGACGGATGATTTACATGTGCAGTGCATCATGGGTATGTGTGGTTAACCCCATCCTGGTAAAGAAAGCCAACAGGTCATGTGTTGGCCTGTAGTCCACCTGCAGGCAGCCAGGGGTGTATTAGCAGCTATGGCAGTGGTTCTGACCCAGTCCTCCCTGAAAGCCTAGGCAAGATGGGTGTTTATGAACGCACAAATTAAGATGCAAGATATATATAAGTAATCGCGATCTTTTGTCAAGCTGAGTGGTGTGTGGCCCCCAGGACTGCTTGTCAACACTCCTGGACAACACCTCTGTCATCAACCATTGTAAGTGGCCAAGGTGCTGATGTGTAAGACATCAAAAAGGTCAGATAGAATGTGTAGCATGCATCTTTGCCTGTCACCACCAACAACATAGTTTGTCAGTATACAACTGCATGGTGGTGGTGAGAAATTACAAAGTATGTGACACAGTCTATCTATGCCTTCCATGTCTATGTCATCTGTGCTTTGCACACTCACACGCCTAAATGACAGAGGTGTAAGGCAGGTGTCCTCAGAGCCAGACCTATCGAGCCACAAAACACTCAGGTTGCAGGATAGCTCTGATGCATAGCGATCTCATGTGTAGTCATTAGGCCTATCCAGATTACCAGACAGACCAAGGGGTTCAAGGAGGACTGCTCCACAACCGCAGAGCTATGGAGAGGTGGGTCACCTGTGATCTCACAGTGTCTTGAGGCAAAAGTCATGCATCTGATCCCACAGTTGAGTAATGTGACATGTGTATCTGAGGCTTGTGTCATATATTACGTCATTTGCTACTGCCAACAACACCCTCAGTGCTGTAGCCTGAACCTTCATCAAACGCACCCTATACGGTGGCAGAACTGGAACATGAGAAGGTGCTGTGGCGGAGACTGCAACTCATAATGCACTCTCTGGAGTGGCTCATAGAGGATCAGATGTGCCATCCAAGATTATTGCAATGTCACAGTGTGTTTGCTGTCAGAAGAAAAATCATAACCCAAGGACACACAAACCACTGCTGATATTAGAGAGTAATGTCCCAGCAAGTCATATTGATTAGGCAGACTGTGTAAAGGGAAATAGTAGGTCTGTACCATAAGGAGAATTGGCAAATAATGTGGCACACGTCAGCCAGAATGTCTGTATGTCAGAACACCTACTTAAAATCAACGTGCTTGTCTGTCCCATGGCAAACTCCATCAGCTCAGTATGTGTGTTACGCAACCTAATGTGTATGTAGACTGTCCAGATAGAAACGGCCCCCAGCCCCTCCCACCCCCCCTTATGCCATCCCGAACATCATTGCTGGCCGCACATTGAGATGAACTACTGAACATGATATATTGGGACTCATAGCTCCACATCACCAGGATGACTGTTAGACCACTCTGATGTGCTGTGTGGTCTCCTGTGGATAGGGAGTGTTTGTGGTCTACCTTAAGCACACACAACCATATCACCATGGTGACTGATATGCCACTGTGATGGCCTCCATGACGCATGGGGATAGGGAGGCTGTATTAAACGGTGCAAGCACACACAAACATGTTTCACGGTTGACGTATAGCCCACTTTGATGGGTCTCAATGACACCTTGTTGTGTTTGCATTTGTAGTGTCACTCATTGCAATGTCAAAGCCATAGTACATCACGTCATACGAAAGCCTAAGAAACATTGTGGAAGTGTTGATTACTTCAAGTCCAAAATGTGTAGACACCATATGATCACAAACTATCTTATGTGTCTAAAATAGGTGTCACTCACCAGTGTATATGCAAATTGTGCTGCGAATGTGCATATGTCTATGTGCTGAAATGCGTATTTGCGGTGCGCATTTGTACATAATACGTCACGCAGCAGCGCCAGTTGCGTGGCGTACATGACTGTAAACCAGTTGAAAAATGGGCCAGCTGCGGTGCGCAGACACACGTATGACGTTGTTAAACTATCGTCGTTGCGCAGATGGACATCATAGGTTGCTATACGTTGCGTTTCGGGATGCAGATGGACGTATGACATCGCTAAACCGCGCCATTTGCGGGGCACAGTTGTACGTAAGACGTCACTAATCTGCGCCAGTTGCGGCGCGCATGCGCCAGTTGCGGCGCGCATGCGCGTGAATAACGCTGCGTGCAAGCACATGACAGTATCGGAAAATGGCGCCCAGACAAAGAAAGCCCTCCTTTACTCCACGCGAGCTGCGCTCCCTGGCCCGGCTGATTGCCAACAGGCAAGAGAAGCTGTTCCCCGGGCCCAGCAGGCAAAGGGACAGCTCCAAGGTCCGCAGGGCATGGGAGCGGCTACAGCGAAGATTTAATCGCCTCGCTGAATACCCAAGGGAGGTAAGTGTATGGGGGCAACTCATTGGAATCAGATATGTAGCCTGTGTCCATTGCAGATGTCCATGCTGCTAAGATAAGGTTTTGTGAGTCAGGAATATCCAGCAGATGACCAGAAATCACATAATGTCTGTGTATCATATGTGACTGCTTTGTCCTGTACCCTGGTGTTGCTGGCAATGGTCACAGAGGTTCTGATGCTATGGAATCTGCTGCTGTGGCCCTGCAACAACATACATGAGGAATGTACGCCCATAAATCACCCTCAACCCATCAATACCACATCATATGGATATGGTGGGATGTGGATCTGGATCCAAACACCTTGTGTACAGCAATAGGCCATGTGACATGTAGCATTACTGGTATGTAAGTCCACCCTGTGATATGGGTTACTAAACAAACGTTGTTGAATAGGCCCCCCCCCCCAATCCCCAGGGGTCCTGAGAGCTCATCACAGTGGCCTATCCATCACCCTTGAGATATGGTTCTGTGTGTGCAGACAATTGAAGATATATCCATCCTATCCCCATAAGACTACTGAGACCATCACAGTGAGTCACCTGTCATCCTGGCTAGATGTTGTTGTGTGCTGAAACAGTTTGCATTAGCCACCCTATCCCCAGGAGAAGACAGAGCCCATCACAGTGGGTCACCTGTCACCCTGGCTAGATGTTGTTGAGTGCTGAAACACTTTGCATTAGCCACCCTATCCCCAGGAGAAGACAGAGCCCATCACAGTGGGTCGCCTGTCATCCAGGGGATATGGTTGTGTGTGCTGAAACAGTTTGCATTAGCCACCCTATCCCCAGGAGAAGACAGAGCCCATCAGAGTGGGTCACCTGTCACCCTGGCTAGATGTTGTTGAGTGCTGAAACACTTTGCATTAGCCACCCTATCCCCAGGAGAAGACAGAGCCCATCAGAGTGGGTCACCTGTCACCCTGGCTAGATGTTGTTGTGTGCTGAAACACTTTGCATTAGCCACCCTATCCCCAGGAGAAGACAGAGCCCATCAGAGTGGGTCACCTGTCACCCTGGCTAGATGTTGTTGTGTGCTGAAACAGTTTGCATGAGCCACCCTATCCCCAGGAGAAGACAGAGCCCATCACAGTGGGTCACCTGTCATCCAGGGGATATGGTTGTGTGTGCTGAAACAGTTTGCATGAGCCACCCTATCCCCAGGAGAAGACAGAGCCCATCACAGTGGGTCGCCTGTCATCCAGGGGATATGGTTGTGTGTGCTGAAACAGTTTGCATTAGCCACCCTATCCCCAGGAGAAGACAGAGCCCATCACAGTGGGTCGCCTGTCATCCAGGGGATATGGTTGTGTGTGCTGAAACAGTTTGCATGAGCCACCCTATCCCCAGGAGAAGACAGAGCCCATCACAGTGGGTCGCCTGTCATCCAGGGGATATGGTTGTGTGTGCTGAAACAGTTTGCATTAGCCACCCTATCCCCAGGAGAAGACAGAGCCCATCACAGTGGGTCACCTGTCACCCTGGCTAGATGTTGTTGAGTGCTGAAACACTTTGCATTAGCCACCCTATCCCCAGGAGAAGACAGAGCCCATCACAGTGGGTCGCCTGTCATCCAGGGGATATGGTTGTGTGTGCTGAAACAGTTTGCATTAGCCACCCTATCCCCAGGAGAAGACAGAGCCCATCAGAGTGGGTCACCTGTCACCCTGGCTAGATGTTGTTGTGTGCTGAAACAGTTTGCATGAGCCACCCTATCCCCAGGAGAAGACAGAGCCCATCACAGTGGGTCACCTGTCATCCAGGGGATATGGTTGTGTGTGCTGAAACAGTTTGCATGAGCCACCCTATCCCCAGGAGAAGACAGAGCCCATCACAGTGGGTCGCCTGTCATCCAGGGGATATGGTTGTGTGTGCTGAAACAGTTTGCATTAGCCACCCTATCCCCAGGAGAAGACAGAGCCCATCACAGTGGGTCGCCTGTCATCCAGGGGATATGGTTGTGTGTGCTGAAACAGTTTGCATGAGCCACCCTATCCCCAGGAGAAGACAGAGCCCATCACAGTGGGTCGCCTGTCATCCAGGGGATATGGTTGTGTGCTGAAACAGTTTGCATTAGCCACCCTATCCCCAGGAGAAGACAGAGCCCATCACAGTGGGTCACCTGTCACCCTGGCTAGATGTTGTTGAGTGCTGAAACACTTTGCATTAGCCACCCTATCCCCAGGAGAAGACAGAGCCCATCAGAGTGGGTCACCTGTCACCCTGGCTAGATGTTGTTGTGTGCTGAAACACTTTGCATGAGCCACCCTATCCCCAGGAGAAGACAGAGCCCATCACAGTGGGTCACCTGTCATCCAGGGGATATGGTTGTGTGTGCTGAAACAGTTTGCATGAGCCACCCTATCCCCAGGAGAAGACAGAGCCCATCACAGTGGGTCGCCTGTCATCCAGGGGATATGGTTGTGTGTGCTGAAACAGTTTGCATGAGCCACCCTATCCCCAGGAGAAGACAGAGCCCATCACAGTGGGTCGCCTGTCATCCAGGGGATATGGTTGTGTGTGCTGAAACAGTTTGCATGAGCCACCCTATCCCCAGGAGAAGACAGAGCCCATCACAGTGGGTCGCCTGTCATCCAGGGGATATGGTTGTGTGTGCTGAAACAGTTTGCATTAGCCACCCTATCCCCAGGAGAAGACAGAGCCCATCACAGTGGGTCGCCTGTCATCCAGGGGATATGGTTGTGTGTGCTGAAACAGTTTGCATGAGCCACCCTATCCCCAGGAGAAGACAGAGCCCATCACAGTGGGTCGCCTGTCATCCAGGGGATATGGTTGTGTGTGCTGAAACAGTTTGCATTAGCCACCCTATCCCCAGGAGAAGACAGAGCCCATCACAGTGGGTCACCTGTCACCCTGGCTAGATGTTGTTGAGTGCTGAAACAGTTTGCATTAGCCACCCTATCCCCAGGGTAAGACAGAGCCCATCAGAGTGGGTCACCTGTCACCCTGGCTAGATGTTGTTGTGTGCTGAAACACTTTGCATTAGCCACCCTATCCCCAGGAGAAGACAGAGCCCATCACAGTGGGTCACCTGTCACCCTGGCTAGATGTTGTTGTGTGCTGAAACACTTTGCATTAGCCACCCTATCCCCAGGAGAAGACAGAGCCCATCAGAGTGGGTCACCTGTCACCCTGGCTAGATGTTGTTGTGTGCTGAAACAGTTTGCATTAGCCACCCTATCCCCAGGAGAAGACAGAGCCCATCAGAGTGGGTCACCTGTCACCCTGGCTAGATGTTGTTGAGTGCTGAAACACTTTGCATTAGCCACCCTATCCCCAGGAGAAGACAGAGCCCATCAGAGTGGGTCACCTGTCACCCTGGCTAGATGTTGTTGTGTGCTGAAACACTTTGCATTAGCCACCCTATCCCCAGGAGAAGACAGAGCCCATCAGAGTGGGTCACCTGTCACCCTGGCTAGATGTTGTTGTGTGCTGAAACAGTTTGCATGAGCCACCCTATCCCCAGGAGAAGACAGAGCCCATCACAGTGGGTCACCTGTCATCCAGGGGATATGGTTGTGTGTGCTGAAACAGTTTGCATTAGCCACCCTATCCCCAGGAGAAGACAGAGCCCATCACAGTGGGTCGCCTGTCATCCAGGGGATATGGTTGTGTGTGCTGAAACAGTTTGCATGAGCCACCCTATCCCCAGGAGAAGACAGAGCCCATCACAGTGGGTCGCCTGTCATCCAGGGGATATGGTTGTGTGTGCTGAAACAGTGTGCATTAGCCACCCTATCCCCAGGAGAAGACAGAGCCCATCACAGTGGGTCACCTGTCACCCTGGCTAGATGTTGTTGAGTGCTGAAACACTTTGCATTAGCCACCCTATCCCCAGGAGAAGACAGAGCCCATCACAGTGGGTCGCCTGTCATCCAGGGGATATGGTTGTGTGTGCTGAAACAGTTTGCATTAGCCACCCTATCCCCAGGAGAAGACAGAGCCCATCAGAGTGGGTCACCTGTCACCCTGGCTAGATGTTGTTGTGTGCTGAAACAGTTTGCATGAGCCACCCTATCCCCAGGAGAAGACAGAGCCCATCACAGTGGGTCACCTGTCATCCAGGGGATATGGTTGTGTGTGCTGAAACAGTTTGCATGAGCCACCCTATCCCCAGGAGAAGACAGAGCCCATCACAGTGGGTCGCCTGTCATCCAGGGGATATGGTTGTGTGTGCTGAAACAGTTTGCATTAGCCACCCTATCCCCAGGAGAAGACAGAGCCCATCACAGTGGGTCGCCTGTCATCCAGGGGATATGGTTGTGTGTGCTGAAACAGTTTGCATGAGCCACCCTATCCCCAGGAGAAGACAGAGCCCATCACAGTGGGTCGCCTGTCATCCAGGGGATATGGTTGTGTGTGCTGAAACAGTTTGCATTAGCCACCCTATCCCCAGGAGAAGACAGAGCCCATCACAGTGGGTCACCTGTCACCCTGGCTAGATGTTGTTGAGTGCTGAAACACTTTGCATTAGCCACCCTATCCCCAGGAGAAGACAGAGCCCATCAGAGTGGGTCACCTGTCACCCTGGCTAGATGTTGTTGTGTGCTGAAACAGTTTGCATGAGCCACCCTATCCCCAGGAGAAGACAGAGCCCATCACAGTGGGTCACCTGTCATCCAGGGGATATGGTTGTGTGTGCTGAAACAGTTTGCATGAGCCACCCTATCCCCAGGGTAAGACAGAGCCCATCAGAGTGGGTCACCTGTCACCCTGGCTAGATGTTGCTGTGTGCTGAAACACTTTGCATTAGCCTCCCCATCCCCACGAGGGCACCACTGTGTGTTACCAGTCATCCTGGTGATCTTGGTCTGTTTACTGTAAAGGTGGTAAACATTCTCCCTATCCCCTGCGGTGCAGAGATCGCATCATCGTGAACATTTACTCAAACGTCATATATGGTCTGTGTGCCCCGACAATTTCATACATCCACCCTATCAGCAGCAGACCAGACAGCCCCTCACAGTGTGTTCCCATTCATCCTGGTGACATCAGTGTGTGTCATTTAAAAGGTCAGAACGTAATCCATATCCAAAGGGGTGTGTACAGCTCATCACAGTGGTGTATCAGTCACCCGTAAGATATGGTCTGTGTGACCAGACAATTTCATACATCCACCCTAACACCAGGGGAACAGAGAGGCCATCACACTGTGTTCCCATTCATCATGGTGATATTGCTGTGTGGAATGTAACAGGTCAAACCAGTCTCCGTATCCCCAGGGGTGTGGAGAGTTCATCACAGTGGGCTATCAGTCACCCTTACTATATGATCTGTGTGCCTAGGCCATTTCATACATCGACCCCATCATTAGCAGACTACATAGGCAATCACAGTGTGTTCCCAGTCATCCTGGAGATATTGTTGTATGTAATGTAAAGTTGAAGAACATTCTCCCTATCATCAGGGGTGCTGAGAGGTCATCACAGTGCTCTATTGGTCACCCTGTGGATATGGTTGTGTGTGGCAACACAATATAGTACACCCACCCTATCCCCAGGAGAATACAGAGCCCATCACAGTGGGTTCCCTGTTCACATCGTGGTATTGGGTAGTGTAATGTAAAAGGTCCAAAACGTCTCGTTATCCACAGGTGTGCTGTGAGGTCATCACAGTGGCGTAACAATCACCCTGGAGATATGGTTGTGTGTGTTCTCACAGCTTCCTTTGTTCTCCCTATCCCCTGGAGTGCACGGAGCCCATCACACTGGGTCATCTATCACCCTGGAGATATGGTTGTGTGTGCTTTAACAGTGTGCTGTGTTCCCCCTATCCCGTGGGTCCAGGCAGCCCATCACACTGGGTCATCTGGCACCATGGAGATATGGTTGTGTGTGCTACAACAGTTTGCTTTACCCTCCCTATCCCCTGGAGTGCATGGAGCCCATCACACTGGGTCATCTATCACCCTGGAGATATGGTTGTGTGTGCTCTAACAGTTTGTTGTGTTCCCCTATCCCGTGGGTCCAGGCAGCCCATCACACTGGGCCACCTGGCAACATGGAGATATGGTTGTGTGTGCTACAACAGTTTGCTTTACCCTCCCTATCCCCTGGAGTGCACGGAGCCCATCACACTGGGTCATCTATCACCCTGGAGATATGGTTGTGTGTGCTCTAACAGTTTGTTGTGTTCCCCTATCCCGTGGGTCCAGGCAGCCCATCACACTGGGCCATCTGGCAACATGGAGATATGGTTGTGTGTGCTACAACAGTTTGCTTTACCCTCCCTATCCCCTGGAGTGCACGGAGCCCATCACACTGGGTCATCTATCACCCTGGAGATATGGTTGTGTGTGCTTTAACAGTGTGCTGTGTTCCCCTATCCCGTGGGTCCAGGCAGCCCATCACACTGGGTCATCTGGCACCATAGAGATATGGTTGTGTGTGACTAACAAGTTATATGCATTCCCAATATCCCCAGGATTCCAGTGACTATGGTAATGTGTCCTGTTAGTCACCCACTTGCTATGGTGTATGGAGCTGATGATGTGTGTTCGGATACACCACCCCCAGGGGGCCAAATACCGGCATGCAATGGTGGGTATGTTAGAAAGATATTGTGTTTGTTCATGGCACAGAGGTTGTACGTACCCCATAGTTTTGGAGGTCAATATATCATCACACATGTCTCCGATGTCTGCAGATGATATGGTAGGGGACGATGTTTATGTGTGTAACAGCACCCCATCCCCATGAACCATGTCAGAAGCTAACAAACACCTGCAACAGATCTATGTCCCCACACCATCATGCAAATGTTGTTTCAGCATTTATACACATAATAGAAAGCCAAACCTATGACACACATGGACATCAGTGATGTTCGTCCAATGATCAACTCAGCAGGTGTGGTTGACCAACACATACATAAAACTACACATGACCACTGTTGTTCACAGATGTTATGGTGATATTGCCCTTGTCTATGGTGTTGTAAACACACATGTGGTCTGCACAGCAGGGCTACAGCCTGCAAAGATAGCAATCTTCCATTACTCATACAGGGTCAATCCCACCCCCCACCCACATTATGCACATGTGAGGACATATGTCTGTTGCCCATGGCGATCCCCAATGACATGTGATGAACTATGCTATACATGAGACACACACACAACAGTGTGGCTGTAGCAGCAAAACATTGCCCACACGGTTGTGTGTCTTTATGGGTGACCCAGCAGAAGGTTGATATGTCACGAATGCACCCAACCTTTCAATTACCATCAACAGGTTGAGGATCTCTGGAAGAAGGGCAGGGAGCTGCGCCACCACCATGCCGGCTACCTGCAGCAAATCCAGGGTGAGAGCTCCCCAAAGGTTGCATCTGAGTCTTCTCAAAGTGTCACATCAGTAACAGATGTTGCAGTTGCCAGAAAAACCTGTGTGGCCACTGCATATGTAGACGTGCTGTATGTGAGACCTAACAGAGTTCCTATGCTTGTCGACCTCCACAGATGGTGATGTCCCAGAGGATCTGCCCACAACCTCTGCACCCCTCCTGAGACGTCCCCCCACACCACATGCAGACGAGGTGGTGGTCCTCATCACATCGGAGGAGGGGGAAGAGGAGGAGGAAGATGAGGAGGAGGAGGAGGAGGAGGTGGAGGAGGATGAGGAGGAGGTGGTGGTGGAGGCGCAGACACATCCACCTGCAGCAGATGTCCCCCACCAGGGGCCAGATGGCCATCTGGAACGGCTGATCGGGGGGGTGCCAGGGGGAGACAGGGTGTTGGGGATGTGGAGGGGGAGGGGGACGTTGAGGAGGGCTCAGGGGGGAGAGGGTGCCAGAGGGGGTGTGGGAGAGTGATGTCGAAGACAGGGCATCACAGGGCACTGTGGGCTCCCCTCAGCCACAAAGGTTGCCTCAACCATGCAGGGCCCCACCCAGGGTCTACGCAGATGCCACCACACAAACACCTGGCACAATGTGTGTGTGTGGTGGCAGATGCGTGGAAAACCTGTCTGGGGCCATGCATGCGATGGAGCAACGGCTCCACCAGCTGAGCCACTCACAGCAGTGGCTGGCGGGAGTTATTGAGAGGGTGGTAGCCGAGTTGGTCCGGCTACCATGTCGCCAACCACCCTCTCAATGGCGTCACTGGCGTCAGTAATGGTGCTAGTGACGTCCACATATGTGCCCTGTGTTGCCCTGTCTTCCATCACTGGGCATGTGGAGGGAGGGTGGGGGGCATGTCGGGTTGCGGGATTGTGGATGGGACATTGTTCAGGGCGTGTGGGAGAAAGGGGTGGGGAGGGTGAGTTTAGGGGGGGCGGGTCATGGTATTATCCCCCTTCCTACAAATGTACATAGTCACCCCTGTTTGGATTTGTTGTTATTAAACATATGTTCAAAACACCATGTAATGCTTGTGTGCCTCATGCAGCCTAGGACTATGGATGTCAGCATGTGATTTTTGTGGAGACATATATGTCTTCGAGGGGTAAACATGCTAGCGATAACTCCACTGTCTCCACAGTACATTTGGGGGTGACCATGTGTGTAGGTGTCTGATAAGAGGTTCCTGTGTCAGATGTTACACTGTATCACCTGTCCCAGAGTCACACAACTCACACGTTAGCGAATACATGAACCACATATGTCAACATATGTCAACAAATGAATGATATTTGTTGTGAAGCTCTGCCACTGTCACATGCAGCAACATGGTGGGGTGTAGGGAATGTGGTCATTAAACTAGGCACGGCAAGGGTTACACATCTGCCACAAAATAGTCGTGTATGAGGGGTTGGACACCTTGATGCATAGGGCAACGACACAGGCAATGTCGAACATAGTTCCCCTGTTTGGACATGGATGTGTGTGCACACTGTGCCAGTACAGCTCACAGACTGTGCTGACACGATATGCACAGGACACCTTGCATATGTACTGTCACACCTCATCCGCCCCAGCCTTGACTGCTGGTATGTTTTGGCTCATGAGGGTGGTAGTTGTGCCGTGCTTGTATCAATACAAAGCACACATAAGACCTACTTTTCTGTTAGGGTTTTATTCCCCGTCCCTTTGAGGTTTTCTACTTTTACAACAGAAAGTAATAGCCTAACTTGGCTTATAACACAAAGGAACTGGATAACACAAATAGCTTTTCTTCAGCATATAACGTCAAACAAAACAAAAGAACAAACAGCCTACTTTGTCTGTTTGGCTAGGGAGAGAGAGAAAGAGAGTTTTGTAGCCTTTGCTACCTGCACCTAGAATTAAGGTTACACAACCTTTACAGTAAGGGGTACCCAGTTCTTTTATAGTAAGAGAACATTCCATTAATTCAGTATCGTCTAATGTACCAGAATCGTCATATTCCATCAACTCTGGTCCGGAGGAATCTGCATTGCCCACGTCTAATGTGGAATAACTGTATGGCAGATTTGCCTCATTAGTTAGGAAGTTCCTCTTCCTCTGAATAGCACTGCATCCCTGGGGAAGGTCACCAAACTCTGTATGCTGGTTTTCCAGAACCCTGCCCCCGCTGGTG